>JANHGN010018496.1:0-24177 GCA_024605025.1 Megaceryle maxima
TAGACAGTATACTAACATAATGACTAACCTGCTAATACAATAAAGCCTTCCTATTATGGTTAAGCAAGAAATCAGCTCTTGATCGTTTCAACACATTTCCAAAACACTGTCTCAAAAGGATAAAATGTAGCATATTTTCACACTTAAAGTTTCTGATGTCCTCATTTACCACTGAAGCACAAGAAACAGTTATTAATGCATAATTTCTGTTGTAGCAGATTTTATTTCTCTATTAGGAAACTATATTTTGTGGAGATAAGCATGTACACCATTATTTGTGATTAGCTAAACACGCTTCGAGCATAAATCTGAGCAAATAGTTCAAGCCTCTGCTGTGTTCTGAAGCCCAAGAATCTAACCTGCAGCTGGTCTGAAGAGGAGAATTCCACTGTGAGAACCTGCGATGGGACCAGGCATGTACACAGCCTTTGGTTTTGCTGACAGCTGACAAATTTGATCACTTCTGTTACAGTTACTTGTTTAGCGACTGTTTCAAAAAAATCCCAAACAATGCTAAGTCTGGTAAATCATAACCAATGCTTTTTACCCTGAAACACGCAGCACACTCTCTTTCAGTGCTGCTACATGAAAACAGGCAAAGGTGTGGACCTGTGGAGCAATGCTCTGTCCCGGCATCATCGAGTGAAGACTGCCACGGGTGCTGGTGGTATGAAGAGTCTGTCCTAAACAGTACTAAGTGTAAAAGTAGCACCAGCAGCACAGATTGGCCACCCAAATGAATACGGGACACTCTCTTCTCAAGCAAATGTGCTTAAGACTATCTCACGACATCATGAACTAGAAGTACCATAGTGCTGTACACTAATACTTGGTTACGCTACAGTAACAATGGAAAGACCAAGACCCAGAGCTGCTGATTTAAATTCCTGAGCAGACAGTGTGCTTTGCTCTACAAAGATTCCTATAGCAGGAACCTCATATTCCTATTGCAAGAAGACAATATATCTGACAAAGGAAACTATAACAAAAGGAGTTCACAGTAGTGCCTGTAAATACACAAAAGCAGAAGGTGAAGATAGGGAACAGAGATATAATCACCTACAACCTGAACATTCATAGAGATCCTGAAAGATTCAAATTAAACTTGATGCTATGGCTAATTGCAGTGGCCTTCCTTCTAAAGTTCAAATAGTTTTTTAATAATAGCATCAAAAATATCTAACCTGTAATTACTGTGTTGCACTAGTTTGATGTTCCACAGGAATCTCAGAGGCATGACTCGTTTCATGCATAAGAGTCATTGTTTGGCAGGTCTCCAGGACAGGAATTCAAGTGAGAAAGGAAGTTAGATCAGTTGACCAAAAGGAAATAAATCAGATGATTTGGATATTTGTTCGATGGGGAACAGAAAATTGTATGAGAAAAATTCAACACTGAATCAAGTTTGACACAGCAGCAGCCCTTACAAATGTGATATGAGGACACCAATATTATTCACAGGGGTGTGCTGCCTTTCCCTTTCTTCCCCAGATAAAGACTCTACACCTCGTTTTACAAAACAAAACGACCCTGACAAACAAAATGGTAAGTTGCAAATTCTGCTAAGTGACCAACAATTTCTTGTAGCTTCAGCAATCACTGACCTTTTGAACACAAACTCTTCTGGACTGCTGAAAGCCAGGGAGGAACTCTTTCCACCTTTTTCTTTTTCTTATGGAAGAACCTGTAAGAAGTCAGAATTTGTTGCAGAAAAGTTTATCTTGAAATTTGGCTTTTTAAATTACATATACAATGAACATTTAATTATATAATGAAATGCAGGTGAACATTTGAGTACTTCATTTGTGTTCACTACCAGTGCCAATCTGTGTCACAAATTGGCTTGTGGATACTAAATAAGGAGCATATTTGGATACAAATTGTGTCATGAAATAAAATTTGCCCTTTGAAAATGTACCCCTACCAAACACATAAATTTGCAGGTCACAAAGATGTCACAAATCTTTCAATTTTTGGAGTGTTCTCAAATTATCTCATGTTAAGAAAATATAATGCAGCGTAATGGTCTATCATTGTGCTAGAACAAATGGCAATGAATATCCAATACCAATACTTTTATCAATTACTACTTATCTGTATACCAAATAAAATCAATTATTAATTGTAAATAAAATAAATCTCTTAAAAATTGATTTCCCAGATGAGAGGAAAATCTAGTTAGCAAGCTGAGTGTGAAATTTACATGTAGTTCATGAAAAAGTGATTACTTACGGAATTAATTGATTTTAAAAGTGATTCTGAGGATGTAAAATTCTGTCATAAAAAGGAAATGAATCTGAAGACCTGGTTTACGCCCATGAGCAAGGTGTTTATTTTTGCCTTCCGTGCACAGCCAATCCCAGAAGCTGTGATCCACCAAGGAATCCCTACTCAAAGCCGTACTCCTTGGCATCCATCCTCACAAGAACTAAACTCAGCATAAACTCTTTCTCATTCCCATCAGAGCTGAACTGGGTTGTGTCCCAATTTGGCGTCAGCAATTTCTTCCTCAGAAGTCTTGATACAAAGATTTACTTTTCAACCTGTCACAACCATCCCTCAAAAAATGCATCTCATTACAAATTATTCAATCAGGAAACCTCCCATCTTTCATTCATAGCATTTCAGTGCTAGTGATGTCAACCCTTCATCTTTTCCTCACACTTTCTCTGCACCTGCCTTCCTATTGCTCCTTATGTGCAAGATATTCTTGATGACTGGCAGGTCCTAAACACTTGTTTTGCCTGTCTCCCCTATGAAAGCTGAAAGGTCAGGGTGTAAGACAATCTTCCAAGTAAGAAAGACCTTTCCTGACCACTCAGCATAGATTTTGAAGCACTTAGCACAGTGCTGGTTGGCTCAGAATTCCTGATGAGTTTCTATGAGCTTTTTCACATTCTTGAAGGAGCTTAAGGGAAACGTGAGCTCTGATGGTGGAAGACAATCCATAATGAACAACCCTGCAAGATGAGGGACTAGTGTTTTTGAGGTTTTCTCTTTACCACAGTAATCCAAGACACTGGTGGGAATTTACAGGATTTTTCCATCCTTGAAGGCTAAGGTTGCTGACTCTGCTTATTCTGTCCCAGCAGAAACAGGCGTATAAATCACAAGGTTTACTTTTGGAATAGATGCCATACTCCTTTATGGGAACTGGGATTGCCGTAAAACTTGTCACCCGTCTTTCCTTCGGAATACTGCTGTTAATTCTGACAAAACCACTCCAGTCACACACGATGGGCCGTCAGACCCTGCCGGAGCCCGCCTGGGTGCGAAGGAGTTGCTCTGTTCCCCCGGAGCAGCTTCACTGCGAGGCGCAGGGGCGGGGTATGCCCCCAGGGGAGAACCCCCCTACCCGGGAAGGCAGCACCGCTCTCCCTGGGACCTGGACGAGTCCCCGGTCCCCAGCGCAGGCCGCCCCGCCCGCCCCGCCTGGTTGTCTTGGAGACCAGAGAGGCGGGGCCCAAGGCAGCAAAGCGCCCGTTGATTGGCTGCGCGGCAGAGTCCAATGGACTGGCGGAGTGATCTGGCAGTGTCAAAATGGCGACCAGGTAAACAGGGCCGGGGGGAGATTCGGTGCTGGGACTGCGGTGAGGGGAGAGCGGGGGCTCTGCGGGCTGCTTGGCAGCGCTGTCGGGCTGGAGGGGCGGCAGGCGCCTTTCGTCCCCTCTTGGCCCGGCCCGGCCTTTCCGCTTCGCGTGGCGCCGCCGGGATCGTGCTGCCCTCGCCTCCCGGCCTGAGCCGCCCCCGAGAGGGCTCTTTTCTCCGGCCTTCCCCCGGGGGTCGGCGGAGCTCGCCCGTACCTGAAGTTGCCCACCGGGCGAGAGGCGGCGAGTGGGGCGGTTGTGCCGCCCTGGGAAGCGGTGCTGTGGGGGGAGGGTTGAACACGCTGCCCGTGCAGAGGGACGGGAGGCGCTTGCTGCGATATCGCCCGTAAGCTGAAAACAAATGCGAAGTGACAAAACTTTAAAGATCAAAGAAGGACGGAAAAAAAAAAAAGTTAGTGTCTTTAACCTGTATACTTAAATCTTATATTTTTTCCTCTGAAATAGTATTAGAAGTTCTAGTGTGCTTGTCCAAATATCTAATAAGAAGTTTTTTTTTTAATAGAATTTTTTTTTTTTCTTCTGCTTATGTGTTTTGCTATTTCTCCTTCTTTCTTCTATAGGCTAATTATGTTTTCATGATAGAATGGTTAAGCTCACATAACTGGTGTCTTTGCAGGGACTTAAGGTGTCTTGGACTTGTTTAGCCTGGAAGATGTGGAGTGGACTGCTACCTCCAGGACTGAATGAAAGTGATGTTGACTTCAGTTCTGATGATGGAGATGAATCACATGGTTCATTTTCAAAAGAAGATGCTGAAAGAGCTCAGCTTTCTGAATTGCAGAAGAATGGACCTGAAAGTAACGCTGTCAGTGAAGCTGTTGTGGTATCAGTGACAGATGGAGAAAATGAATCTCAAACGTGTCCTTCTGGAGTCCCTTTAAATATATGGAATGTGGGTATCATTACAGCTCTCCAAATGTCCAGTGCATAAATGCAGCATACTCAAAGTTGAATGGCTAATTTTAAAATTTAAATCACTCATTGTTGAATATTTAATATACAAATATGACATTAAATATAATCGTGGTGCAGTCATTGTAAAGTACCTTTGATTGTTTCTAGCAGAGTGAACAGGAATTTAGGTAGGAAGTGAGTGTGACCTTTTTTTCATTCCAGTGCAGTGTGATTGAAAGCACAGAAGGGAGATGTTGTGCTAAACTCTGCAGTTGCCTAAAGTCTTGTGGTTTTTGGTAGTGTGTGGGCTCTGAAGTTCTTTGTAACTGCTTTCTGCATTAGTAAGAATTTACAGCTTAACATCTGTGACAGATGTGCGTGTTTCTGCTTTCTTTGGGGGCTATTTGCAGACATACAGATTGATAGATGCTTAGAACCTCTTGATTTTTCCTTTTGCTTGTAAAGACTGGAAAAAAATTAATATAAACAGAGAGATCTGTGTGTTAGACTTCTGAGTCAAAGTAAGAATTGTCAAAAAAATAGTTGTTCTCCTCCATCCATCGATCCAAGTAGGTAGCTGCTGCGCACAGGCGGTGCTGTCTGTGATGCCTGGGTTACAGACTGCCAGCTAGGTGATGACAATACACCCAGTAGCTCTGGAGCACACAACCAGCATAACTGTGCTCAGTGTCACATCCCATGAGAAAACTGACATGTTTGGTTAGTTCTGGGGTTTAGAGAGTGCAGAAAGTCAGAGAGGGGTGATGAAAGAGCAAATTGCAGTTTGACACTGGCAGAGTTGGATATTCTCAATTCATAAATTCTAATCAATACAGCAAGCTACTGTGGATAAATAAGATACTGGGACAACATTTCTCAGCACATTTATATATATATTTTTTTTTTTTTAATGGAAAAAAAAATACTGATTTGCCTTTCTTTAATCTTATAGAAATTTGTGGAGCTTCAGAAGAAAAACCGTGAAATGAAGACCCAAGCAAATCAGGGAAACAAAAGCCGTAAAAGAAAGCGCCACAGAAAAGGTTTCTTCTATAATTACAGAGTTTATTTTCTGAAAATGGAATTGCTATCAAATATATTGGAAGTGGGAGTTGCGGGGTGTAAAGGGGTTTTTTTGTTTGTTTTTTTTTGTTTGTTTACCAAGAATTGTGTGCCTGAATGGGTATATCCAGCTATTATTTAAGTTTTTGTTTTTCCAGTTGCATACATAATTGTAGGACTAGGTTGTAAATTGCTACTTAAAGTTCAAGCAGTATATTTGTCCCCTCTTTAAAAAGGAGGCAGAACTTAGTTAATACTGATTCGTAATGGCTCAGTGTATTGCAGTAATTCTGTGAAACATGCTTTTGTGTATTCTGGTTAAAGCTTCTTCAGAGATACTGTAGGAGTTTCTTTGTATGAAAAGTCGTAGAGCTGAGTGGTTTAAATCCACGTGATCACTGGGTGAAAATCCCAGTGTTTCAGTAATGCAGCCAGTTAAGAGTTCTGTTAACTTGATTGGATGCTGTAGGGTATTACTGTGTAATGGTGGATTTTTATTTTCTTTTTTTCCCCTAGAAAAACAGAAAAAGAAGGATGAAGTGACTGAGAGGTATAACTAGGTCAATGTGATTATCTAAGGTCTGTTTTTAATAGCAGGCAAAACTTGTAAAAAGCTTGACCACATGCATGGCCAGAGCCTGGCTTCGAACATCACGTAAAATACCTGCTGAAAGTGTTCAGTGTCTGTTGAGCAGGCTGCAGTTGATGCCAGTGATTGCTTAATGGACTTTATTGCTTGATTTTAAAAATAACATGGATGTATCATTTAATGTAACTTAAAATAGACTTACTGTGATTGCTAACAGTGTTTTGCACAGAACTGCATACAAGCTTGCTTTTGAGATTGTGGTGTTACATTTACAGAGGGCAAGGAACAACTAATTTCACTTTATTAAAAACTGAATGGGTGAAAAGAGCACGTGTGCCAACTGGAAGAACTTCTTTTAGGGTAGAAAGGGGGGACTATTACAAGTTATGGAAAGGGAACTGGGTATATTAATGACTTGGTTTGTTTTGGTTTTAGTAGTCAAGAGTTGGCAAATGAAGACAAATGGAAAGAACTTACGCAGTACTTTGGAATCAATGATAGATTTGAACCGCCTGTGGCTAGCAGGGCTCCACAAAAGGTGACTGTTGACCTAAAAGCAATGTCAGCTTGGGCATGGTAGTAAAAGAACTCAACCTTAACTGAGATAGGAATAAAACAGACTATTGGAAAGTGAGTAAATGATCAAGTTACTCTTAAGAAGGATAACTTTGTGCACACTTTTAATGAATTGCCTTTTAGATATCGCATGGATCTTACTTGGTTTGAAAGGCTGCTGTTTTCTTTCTGAGACAGTACTCATGTTTATTTCCTATCCTGCTCTCTATTATCATGAGAGACAGAAGACCTCACAGGCATTGTGTTACTTTCCCTCCCTCCCCCTTTTTCAGTTGCGTTTTAACTTCAAAATGTGTCAAATCCTGTAGTTGACATTGACACTAGTAGCTTTAGAACGTAGAGAGCCAAACCTGCCATACAGCTTTACTGGATTTATAACTCATTCTGTTCAAAACTACTGTGTAGCTAGTCATATTTGAAACAACAGGTACAACACAGAGGACAAGTTAAGAAACTCATTATATTGCAAGTTCCTCATAGCACTGTTTGCTCTGTGATTTTTTTTTCCTAGTAGAGGTTTATATAAATTCTGTGACCTCAAATGTTCAGTTAGCACCCTTAATGATAAATTTTGTGGCTTTCATTTGTCTAAAGTGAGTTTCTGCATGCGAGTCATGAGACATTATTCACTTCTGCTGAGTTTTTACTTTTGGTGGGTATTTAGTTGTCATTAAACTGCTCAGGATAGATCTGGAATGAGGCCCAAAGTGTTAAAGTGCAGATGCTCTCCATGTGAGTTCAGAGATTTTATCAGTAGTGGAACGTCTGTCTCATTAATTTCAAAGAAGACATCTAACAGAATTGGCTTACACTGCAGCTTAAAACTGTGCACTTCTTTTTTTCTTTCTTTTTTTTTTTTTCTGACTTCCACTTGAATAATTCAAGTTGAATATTTGCAGATCACTGTTTCTCAAGAGTTCTGTTTGCTTTTTTGCTTTTATCTTTTAAAAAAGTATATATTAAGAAACTGTCAAATATGTTTTCTTCAGCATCACTTGCATTTAAAACCAGTGAGTAGATTCTTTTGTTATGAGTGATTGGTTTTTTGTGTATGTGTGTGAAATTCTGAAGTTGGAGCCCCTACTGTTACACTCCCCTCATATTCCTTCAGAAGTCTTCCAACAATTTACAGTAAATATTTACTCTTTATTGTTACATTATTTGTAAATGTTGTTAAATTATGTTATGTTGATCATAAAGGTTATTTTCTTATTTTCAGAGGTTAAATTATGAAGCTTTTTCATTGTCTTCCATCGGACTGCTAGAATTTTTAATTTATTAGCACAGTGCAGTGGCACCATGCCAGAACTCAGTTTTTGGATAAAGATAAGATCTTAGAACTGTAACGATACAGTGGTAATTGCCATTCTTCATGTTACCTGACACATATATTGCACATTTTGTTTAGAAAGCTCCAGGGATGGAAGAGATAAGCCAGATCTTCAGATGAAATTTTATTGTGACAGGCATAAACTAGTCCGTGTAATTTTTTTAACCTGCAGTATTATCCTGCACATAAGGTGGAACTAATGCAATGATTTGTGCTCAGGCAGCCTTTCAGTGAATTCTTAATTATACTGTCCATTACAATACATAGACAAAGTGATTTGTGTTACATAGAAATTACAGGTTTACACAATGTCTTAAAATAAAGAATTTTATGAAAGAAAAAAATCGTAGAAAGGAGATGCTCCCTTTAAATGTGTTATTTCTTTTATTTGTCCTAAAAATATTTGCCTTTTTTTTTTTTTTTCCCCAGTCTGGCCTTGAACTTAGCATAGAGAAGTCTGTGGCTGAAGGTGACATTGATAAGGCTGAGGAGCTGAGTGATAGATTAGCCACTCGTGAGGTAAGTGGGCTATTGGCAAAAGCCCTGAGGAAACATTTAGTTTTGTACATCTGAGTGTCATAACTAAAATAGCATTGAACATTGTCTGGGGCTTCTTACCTGTTTCCTAAGCAGATTTCTGTCAGTAGTGGTTGAAGGATTTTGCTGCTGATCTAGTAATGCTTGGAAAGCTGTAGCTATGTATAAGAATTGTGAATACAGTCATGCAAGTTCCCAAGTAACCTTGCTTTAAAGCTTTCCTGCTGACTCCACGAGTCAGAGGAGTCAGTAACTAGTCATCTGTATTGAGCTTTTTATTTTTCTTCATGTGGCAAGCCAAGAAAACAGGAGTAGGGTGTTCCCTTCCAGTGAATTCCATGTTACTCAGATTTTTCTTTGCATTACCCCCCTCAATAAGTTTGGGAGGCCTGCAGAAAGGTAGAGATTTAGCAAGTTTAGAGCAAGATGTGTCCAAATAAGGACAGATACACTGAAACTTGTGTTAGTGCTTCCCCTCATGCCTTCCTGTGATCAGGAGTTAATAGCTGGAAGAATTCTGAAGAAGAATGGGAGTAGATGGATGTCAAATACGTTGCTGTAGCTTTAGAATGATGTTTATAGAGTGAGTTATTTTTTTTTTTATTTTTATTATTATTTCCTTGTCATCATTTTCAGTATATAAATGCATATCTTAAAAAAAAAAAAAGTTGGTGTATCTGAGTAATTTTATGAAGGCTGTACTGCTCTTTGCTACAAGAAATGAACCCTTTACATTTGTGTGTAGTGCTGAGTGAATACTTAAACTGGTGAAGAATCTTATGAGACGCTTCTGGTAATTGCAATTTCATGTAAGAAACAGCTAAATGGGTGCAAATAGAGGAGGTGGTAGCAGTTGAAGTACATAATAGAAATCCATGAAGGTGTTGTGCCCACTGCTGTTTGTGCATGGGGGAGAATGAGAAGGAAGAAAATTGGGTTAAAAAGGTAGTTGGAAGAATTTTGAAGCCGGGTAAGAAAACATAACCAAATAAATATAATTGGAGGTGTGTGGAGAAGCTATCATTTTTAAGTCATCCTATTTATATAATTTAAGCTACAAAAATTCTAGATTTATATCAGAAATTAATTATATATTCCTTTGCTTTAATTCTCCCATCTTGTGTACTCTTCTTTCTTCAGAGTTAATGGGAATTTTCTGTCCCCTGCATATACCAGCAAAATCTAAAGGTATTAGAAATGCATTAAGAAGGACAAATTCTGAATACACATTTGAGAGAGAATGAAAAGTAAAATGTTACCTAAGTGCAGGGTTTCAAGCTAAGCTTTGATGTAAAACTGCAGATTTAAATCTGTTTAATGCAATACAATGGAATAATGTGATGGCTTTAAAAACAGATGGCTTTTGAAATGGGAAATGCATCTCTTAAGGTTCGTAAATAAGGTTAGGTAAAAGCAACTGTTCCTCTGTGTGTGTTCTTATGCAATCATTAAACTCCTAGCTTTAGTCAATTGGAGCAGTTTCTAATGACTATACTCTTACCTGCTTTTTCACCAGTGATCACAGAACTTCAATCCACAAAGATAACACCTATTGACAGTGTCAGGAATGTCTCCTGATGTTCCCTTTTAAGCCTGCCCAGCTTCTCACTGTGCTACTGTTATATTACCTTTCATGTGTGCAACATGAAAAACACTTGCTGTTCTCCTTGACAAATGTCATTATCCCATCTACTCTAAAGTGGTTAGAGTATCATAATCAATAAAACATACTGAGGTTCTAGTGTAAATTGTTTGACTATAAAAACAAATTAATGTAAGAAGTTTGAAGGTTTTGTAATATTTACGATAGACTGTTATCCGATTTCAGTAGCCATGGGATTATACAACATCTAGCATATACCAGGTGCTAGAGCTATGTGTTATTATTTGTGGAACATTAGCTCCAAATTGTTGACTTTCAAATATTAGCGTGTTGTAATTCTGAAAACAAAATGCTTGAAACATTATTAGTATTCACAGCCCTTGCTTGGTTTTGGTTAAGTGGGTTTGTCTGAATAAATAGTATGTTGAAAGAAGGAAAGCTCTGGCTTGATCTCATGAGAAGTTCTGTCAAGGCAGAATCCATGTGAATTCACTGGGGTTCTCTACTGTTTTTAAGACATGCTATGTTACCCACCCCAAGATTCATTTTTCCAAGGAGATTGTTTGTTTTATTTTTTTTAAACAGAACTTTTAAAATACATTTTGTTTTAAGGAAATAATTCTAACACTTAAATTTAACAGATTTAGTGAAGAATTTTAGGAAAGGATTCGATTATGGAAGAGGCTGATTCAAAAATCATTGTTTTATATACAAGTGCAATTAATAAAATATTGCTTTCATATATTATTGATTAAATCTCTACTTTCCTTCTCTTGACCTTTAAAAGGGACTTTTTTTGAATGTCAGTTTTACATAATATTTCTAAGTGAGTAAATTTTTAGACTATGTGGTCATTTGTGTCCCTCTTCCAAATGCAACACAACACTGTGAGGAAGTCAGGCATGGAACTATACCTTGGCTTGAAGTACACCACTTCTGAATTCCAGAGAAGTGGATGAATTATTATTGTTCTTTTATCTCAACTTCATCTTTCCCTGTATAGTTTTCATTTTCCTTGAGCAGTGTTGCAGGGTTGGGGGCAGGGAGTGTATGAGAAACAGCTGCCTTCTGTTTGGGGTACGGCCCCCCTTGCAGCTGTGTGAAAAATGTTCAGTGGGTAGGTGTTCTTTTTGAAATCAGGTGTATGGGGTTTTAATCGGCACCATTTTCTTTTGCAAGAAGCAGTGACTGGAACCTGCTGATAAAGCTTTTGCTTTGAGGCACAGATCCCAGAGTTCTTAAAGCCGTTTCCTGCCTTAATAAGTGAAACTAATTTTTGATGTATAACATTTATAAGCCTGTGAAACTGATAGGGCAGCTTCAGTATTTAGAAAAATGAAGCCAAAAATAAACAGATGATGCGAATAGGCAGTGAAAACACATCCTAAAAAGCAAAGGAATGCCAAAATGATGCTGTCAATATGCTATCATTATGACACAGTAAGAAAAGGTTTTTAAAAATCAGATGCCTTTAAAATCGGGGATGATTTAGGCCATATGCATAATCTAGCAGCTGTGAGTGGATCACTGATACTTACATCCTAAAAGCCTAAATGTTCCTGCTTCAATGTTTTGTCTTTTGGTTTCCATGAAGTACTTGTTGCAGGTTCTTTAAGGAAAATGTTGTTACATATAAATATATAAAAATGAGGCTTTGGACAATATACTTGTTGCTTTCTTGTGCTTGGACAAATATGCACAAATGACAATTTTAAAACAAAACTTCATCTAGTAGCATTCAAGGTTTTAGATGGAGAGAAGTTAGAATGTGTGTGTCTTATGCATGAGGCTCTATTTACTAGTGACTGTGTGGATTCATACGTAGCTTCTGAGACCAGTTAAAAATGCATTATCCCATTTTTTTTTTATTCCAAGTTGTATCTCTATTTAAAATTGTACTTATATGATGATGATGATGATGATAATATTCAGTCTAATCTCTTGTCAAACCTCACTACAGAGTATTACCTCTTGTCTCATGTTGTCACTCTAGTTTGTGGGCTAGAAAAGTGGTTGCAGTTAGTTTGGGAGTTACCAGGACAGCAGATCTCTGACTGTTGCAGCCTTGGCCATCCCCAGAGTATGTTCTAATGATCCTGAAATTCTTGATTGCATTAGTTTATATATGAGTGAAATTCTTCCTAAATGAATATATGGGCATGTTTGCATTATGTTGTACAGAACAATTTAGGTATCTTAAGCTAGCCTGCTCCTAGAACCCAGCCTAGCTGGAACATCTCATTATGTAAGATCAGTATGCCTTTCATCAATGTGTTGTGTCAACATAATGCAGGCAGATCATACTGCTTAATCTTAATTCACTCTGATTTTTTTAAAACATACTGTTATACAATTATATCTTTACTAATGGTACTAAACTGTAGGTATTATTTAATAACTAGCCATTCCTTGCACTGTGCATGGTACAATATGCCCGACTAAGGTTTATTATTGAAATCTAGTTGCTGTCTTTGTTACAACATTCCAGGGCTTTCGGCATCAGAGTGTCTTAAAGTTCTGCTTTTCAAATGTAAAACAGTAAACCTAAAGCTATTGTGCAAACACTGCATTTAACGATGACTTGTTTAACTTGAGAGATGTCAAGAAAAGTGTTAATGTAGGAGCTAGCCAAAAAATTCTGACCCTTTTAGAATGAAAGTTGTTGAGAGAATGATGTTAATGTGGACGCTTAGCTGGGCCAAGATAAAATGGTTCTCTTGGTGATGCTCTAGGGTGGGGTAGTTTAAGATTTAAATGCAGCAGGTACTTGGATATGTAGCTGGGAAGACACTTGGAATTATGTCAATTTATTTAATGCTTTTGAAAAACCTTTTTGGAATAATATCTTGAAATATACTTTAATTGTTCTTACTGTGTGTGTGAGAATCTGCCTAGATCTTTCTGAAGAACAAATGTTGATAAATCAGAGCACTGTGACTATGTATAGTTGGAGGTGTTCATCCTTTTGAGGAAGGATGGTATGTGGCGTTATCTGGCAGTTTCACTGTGCTGTCAATCAGTTTCAATTTGGAGTGTTACTTTTATAAGTTCTTTTCCTAATTAGTTCAAACAGTTTTAAAAGATCCCACTCCCAATATGTAAGCCTGAAAATACTTTCCAAGTGCTTTTCCCTTAGAGAAAGAATTTTTCGTAGTGCTTTTGTACTCAAAACCACACCATGCTCATTGTGCAGTGCCTCAAGAAGCAGAATGCATATCTCTTATGGCTCTAATATTCTAAGAACTAATCTGGCTAAACCTCAAACTTTGCATTTGCCTGTGGTTTTTGTGTTAACTGCCTGGTAGGTAGGTGCCACATTGTCTAAGAGTGCATTAGCCTGAGGACTGTAACTTGAAGATGATAAAATAATCTTGACCATATTAGACTTACCTGTCAAAGGGAACTTTTGAAATGTTTTGTGATTTAGTGTGCTAAATTACTGGAGTAGTTGTCAGTCTCTAAATAGGGCAGGCTTTTTGACAGCACTGTTGCTAAGTGCTTAGCTTAGTGGCTTCTGGCATTTTGGTGAAAGATTTTTAAAAAGCTGCAATTTATAAGGAAACTATGGTATTGTAATCGAGCTTAATTGAAAGATCTACGTTGTAATTGACAAAATTAATTGGCTGTTCGCTGGGACATCATTCTTGTGTTGCAGCAAGATCAATCCTGCTGTTGTCTTCAAAAGTTGTTCCTTCAGTTTTGACCCTTTTCTCATGATCAGATTAGTATCTGTTGTCTGTAAGTAACTTCAAGTCATCTGATTTCGAATGAGAAATACACAGCACGGTGGTATGTCATATTTTCTGGAAGCTGTGTTCCATTTGAAAATCTGGGTAGGGCATGGTTGATCATGAGGTCACGCACATTTCCATTTCAGATGCACAGGTAATAATGTAATGCTTTGATGCTCTTCTAGTACTAAAATAAAATTTTGAAATTCTGTGCAGCGTTCACAATTTATCATAGTGCTTTTAGGTACCTGAAGAGATTGATGTAATTTTATATGGAATGTAACCAAGCACCAATTAACTTGTGAGTCTTCTGCATTGAAGGACCTATGGGGGGGTGGGGGGGGAAGTGTTTCAGTTTTTATCTTTGAAGGATTTTTCTTTCTGACACTTAGCAGAGGTGCTTCCAAATACCTCTCTTCATTGAGGTTGTTTTCTTTTAACCTTTGGAACATGGCAGGGTTATCACCTAGAATTACATTCTTATGCTCCCTTAATTATGTGTATCTTTTCCTTAACAAACCTTAAAAAAAGATTTCAGATGTTACAAGTCTAATTAAAGAGACAGACAAAGCACAGTTTATACTGTAGATTTTTTCTGCAGTTCAATTAATCAGCATGTTTTCTCTTTTAATTAAAACCATTTTAGTAAATTAAAGCCCACAGCAAAACACATATATAATTTGTTTGTAATTAGCTCTTAATTGGTGGTAGTTGAAGCTTAGCACCCTTGGTTTCTTTCTTCATGATTGCCATTTTATTAGCAGCCAGTCATTAATTAATCTTTTTTTCTAATTAGCTTATAAAACTGTTGATGGCACATTATTGTAAATGTGATTTTAAGTTCAAAGCTTGTTAATAAGCTTTCTTACTTAGAAGAACAGAGATAAAGAAATTGCTGAAAACAGTACTACAGTTCTTTTTTTAAAACTGCCTTTCTTATAAGGGGGCTGTGTAAAGCATCTAACAGCTTATAGTTAATTTTTTAATGCTGTGTTTTCTCATGAATGGAAGAAGTTACTTGCATTTAAATGTTTAAATCTAGCAGAGCTTAATATTAGAACAGTTTTCTGTCCCTGCTCCATTACTGTGTCTTCCAAATATAATTTGATGTAGTACATAGCATAAAAATACAACAAAGGTATTACAAAGTATTTTACAGTGGAAGTTGAGCACATCATTGACTGGGGACAATTTTCACTGCAAAATCCACTCGGCATTCTTGTTTGCTTTATATATTTTATATACGTCAGCAATGGATAACATTCCATAACATAAAAGGAGAAAATCATTGCTGAAGGCAAGCCTGAAATAACCAGATTCATATTTGATGAGAAACCGCAACACTGTATTAAAAGCCTGTTTGCCTTCTTGGGTACGATCGTAGGACATTTCAGGACCTGTTTGAATATAGATGTTTTGTTAGAGCTTCTGTAGGCTTAGCATTTTGTATATCATACCTAAATATTTCTGAAGCAGCTCTTGAATCAGCTGTCTCCCTACTTGTATCACTCAGCATTTACATTGCACAGTCCTATCTTAATGAAGAGTCTTTGCTTTGTGATATTTGATGTTAAATGGCTAGATTTTTCAGGGAAGTTTTCTGGAAGTTACAGTAGATTCTGTTGCAACTTCATAAAAATGTTTACTCTTCTGCCTGAACTTTGCATACTATTTCAACTTCAGCCATTTCTTTGCTTGTTTTAAAAGTGTTTTATGATGCTCTGCAAGAAACACTAGAAAGGGATAGCTGACAAGGAAAAAATTAAAAATTGGATAAAAAGTAAATGAATAATGTCATATTACTAAAAAGATGAGAGGCTAATTTGTGCCGACTTTTTGCTAATTTTGTTCAAGCCTCAAAATGAGGAGCTGTCACCCGTTCTGTGTAGCACTGATGACAGTGCCAATGATCCATGAAATAAGCTGCCGCTGGCTTTGTTCTGATAAGAATGAACAAATCTGCACAATGTACGGCTCCCAGAATCTCATTTTCATACTTGCATGCAGGCTAAAAGAAATAAGCTGTTTGCAGGCTTGATTAATCAGACATTTGAGGGTTTTTTGTCTCTTTGATCTCTTTCGTCTCCTAGGTAACTTGCTTGACATTAATGTTGAGCTTGAGTAAAGACAATCAGGAATTGTAGACCAAACTGATATAAAAATTAAAGACCTTAACACTTTAAGTACTCCAGTAATGGTTCCGCTTTACTTCAGAAAACATCTGTTTTCATTTAATTAAAGAACAAAAGAGAACGGCATAAATATTTTTCATAGAGACCTGTTATTCTATAAAAAGTTGAAGTATTATAATTGGTATTTTTAAATAAATTACTTGAAACTGTTCAAAAAGAAGCAGAGCTTCAGAAAAATTGTTACAAGGTAACAATTTCACATGAGTAGAAAATTTGTGAGAAATAACAGATAAAGAATTTTCATTTACGCTACATTAAACATCTAGAGGAAGATATTTGACATGATTATTGGTCAACTTCAAAAAGGAAAGGTCTTTGCCCTGTAGAAACTAAGTTGGTTTTTAAGTTTGTCTTAAAAATATATGTATTGTTACAAGGATGAACCATTATATCAGCTTTACTACCCAATATGATTTACACACTTTAAACCTGTAAAATTGAAAGGAATTTAAAAAAAAAAATGTCGCAGTGCGTTTGCTTGAGGTTATGCAGACGCTTTTACAAATCTTCCAAGTGGCTGTAAAGATGAATGCCTCAAGGGTCTAGCCAGGGCCCTGCTTTTCCAACCAGCTAAAGCCCTTATCTTAAATCCAAGCAAAGTACCATTAATCTTTTTGAAAGACCTTTTATGGCTTTTAATATATCCCAAATTAGAACATTTTACACCCTTGGTTCCTGAAATATGGTGATAAAAAGCCTTTAGAGCTTAATTTTCCTTACTGCGTGCTCTGACCAATTTGCAGTTCTTTGTGATAATGTTTAGACACCTTAATTAAAATGCAGCAAAATATTGGATGTTCTATATGGAAAATGCTGATACTTTGACTACACAAGAAATTGTTGTATATATTTTTATTCATGCTTTCTTATGACTTTTAAGATTGTATTTTATTGAGTTATCTGATGACCTGAAATGCTTTTTTTTTTTTTTTATTTTACATAAAACCTATTGGCCAAGCTTTTGTGGATTTCTTTTTGGGGAGGGGGAAGTGAAGGTGTATGTCTGGGTGTGGGTGGGAGCAGAAGATGTTTAATCTGACTAACACGGTTGTGTATATTCCTATGTGACATAGTTATTTTCATGTCTAGAAAATGTAGCTGAGAAATAACGCTAATGCTGCAAAATGTGTCTCTGTTTACTTCCACATAAACTACAGAGGATATTATCCTATTGTTTTCCATTCTTTTCAAAGATGGAAGAAGTCATTCTGTCTTCTAAGAAACAGAGATCATGAGATTTTTCCTGCAGCACTCGTGTGGATCTTAATTGTGTATATTTGTATGTGTGTAAGTGTTCAGTAGGCCAATAGAATATATTTTTTTAAGGAGATGCTGTTACTCATCACACAGCAAGAGTTAATTTTCAAGTATCTTAGCAGATAAAATACAGTTCAGAAATAAAGGCATGGTTCTGATTGACTGGCTTAAACCATCAGATTGCTGTATTATTTTAAGCTAATAATTCAGTCCTGTTTCAATTAACAAGTAAATATTTTTTTAATATTTTAGGTGAGTTTTCTTAAGCATTTTTATTCTGCAAGTATATTAAAGTTAATAGCTGCCCTTAAATATCAAGTGACAATGCAAATAAGAGAATGTTACATTCTAGTCTTCGACTCGAGATTTGGCAGTTCAGATGTTGGCGTTGAATTACTAATTATAGAAAATGTTAATGCTCGGGGGGAAAATGATGTAGTTAATATAAAAGTTTTGAAATGTCTGGTCTCATGGATTTTGTGCATCAACATGATTCCATGGGTACACATTTCTGACCTTATAACATGTGCAAATAGTTGAAAAACTTTTTCATTTCAAAATCTTGTACTTGCCTCTGAACTGTCTGTGCCAACTGGTGTCATCCTTACTGCCTGTAGACTCTCAGAGCCTTCTGCAGGAAAGCTGCATTTATAGTTCTTGAAACCTGAAAGGACTGTAAGGTAGAGTAGTTTGTATGTGGTGCTGTTTTGTTTTGCTTTAACAAAATGATCAGGTTATCAACCTACTTGCAGGGTAGGTGTTCAATGGGAGAGCTGTAGAAGATGTGTCCGTGCATCTGCACCTGAAGATGCATTCCTGAGTCCACTCTCGTCTGGATAAAACATCTATGAGTAAATAGGAGCTGTCTGTAGAGATGCTGCAGATTACTGAAGTGTATTACCATTAATAATGGAAATTTAACCACAGTGTTAAGAAATATTCTTTCATGTAGGTCTTCCATGCCTCTCTTGCTTGATGTTCCCTTGTCATTTTGGGGCAATTTAGAATATCCAGCCAGAAATACAGTAACTAACTTCAGTGGGTTTTGGAGCAGACAAATGTTGGTCTTCTTCCTCTCCATGTTTGTAGTAGTTTCAGCTAAATGAATTGCTTGTTTGTCTTAGAGAAAAGCAGTTACTTTTGAGACCAAATTCTTGCATAATTCATAATTTAGTTGTGGATAATGTCAAGACATGACAGCAATCACAGAATGTAACTATAATGAACAAGACACGAATGCTGATTAAGGAAAATAATCCGGTCATAGTTCACAGCACCATCTTTTTTGTTTTTAGTCTACACCACCACCCTCTTCCCCCCGCCCATAACATTCAGTAAAGTGACCTTAGTTCTCAGTGGGATTGAGTTTATGAAAGTTTAGTATTCACCTACAGCCAAGTATGACCTTATTTTAAAAGGGTGTGTATTATCACACTAAATCTCAAAGCTAGTAATGTGAAGACTAAATTCCAGAAGGACAATGCTTCATTTACTTTCTGGGCAGACTGATTAAAACATGACTACTGGTACTACTAGAAAATGTGTGGTAGTAGCAGTTCTTCCTGTATAAAACTGTCTTTTTGGGTGTTTTTTGTATTGGTAAGACCTGATACTATTGTGTTAGCACAGCTGAGATCACAGTCTGGTCTTAATAATGGAGACTGTTTTTGTGTGTGTGTATGTCTGTATATTCATTTAGAAAGCAAACAAACAAAAGGATCTAGTGGGCTATTGCCTTTTGCTTCTATTCTTGAAAATGAAGGATTTGATAAGAAGGATTGCTTGCCCCAAGATCCCACTTCTTTGTATTTCTTTGGAGGCATTCTTGTTCGTCCAAGCTAATAGTACAGCATTAGCCTAATATTTGAAAGATATTAAAATATCTCTTGACTTTTGAGAAACAATATCAGACCAAGTAATTTGTGGGGCTTAAATATCGTATGAGACTTATTTGCATTTATTCATTTTTCCTTTGTTCCTTTTTATGTCTTAGCTTGGTGTGAAAATTGCCAAAGCTGCTGCTTGCCGCAACTTTGTAAAAGCCAAGCAAGAAGCAGAGGCTGCCCAAGAAGCTAGAAAGAAAAGGAAGCTTGCTTGGGGGTAAGTCATTTGAGTATGGAATTAAACATTTGTGGTTTCACTGGCACTAAGTGTATACAATACAATCTCAGTTAAATGTTTTCTTAGTTGAAATAGGCTTGTGCTAATCTTATTTGTTTAGTTTAACCTTGTTGGGTTTTGCTTTGTTGTTTGGGTTTGTTTTTCTTTGTTTTGGTTTGGTGTTTTTATCAGTGTATGAGCCGTACAAATGTACACATGTGCAAATACCTATGTTCTTGATTCCTAAGGTGGCTTTTTTTTGTGCTCTATTTCAGATTTGAAGCCAAGAAAAGATGGGAGACAAAAAGCAATATGGGATACATGTAATCCATCTTGTCTTCCTCAGGGGTCAGCTGTCTGTTTTCACTTGAAGAATCTTGTGGGCGACTTCTTAAATCTAAATGGAAAAAAAAAAAAAAAACAAACAAACAACAACAACAAAGAAAACAAACCCCAGCAAGTCAAATTCCTTGTGTTTCTCTTAAGATACTGCAGTCTAACAGCATTGGTTTGTGTCTCTCTCTTTTATAATGTTTAAAAAATACTACCCAAACATCAATATTATGTTAAATATTTTTCTCCAAAATACAAAAACCTACGCTAAAGCATTGCAGAATGTATTTGGAGTCTGGTAGAGAAAGGCTGTAAAGTTGGAATTAAATATTTGGTCCAAGTGTGTTCTGTGCTGCCCCGCAGTTGTAATGTGTGGTTGTAAGGAGAGGGATAAGTTTTCCTATTGAGGTTATATGGACTTACTGCAGTACGTACGACTCTTGATTTCTTGAGAATTTGGGAGGTATCCAAATAAAGAGAATCGAAACCACCCAACCTGTTTAAAACCATTATTATTATTTATGCTTTTTGGGGTGTAGTAAATATAAACAGAAAAAAAAAAAGGCTGAAAAAGCTCATCCTCCCTTTCCTGGGAGGATCTGGCACTATAGTCATGTCCTGGCACCATGTTCTTCAGAATATTTCAAATTCCCATTTTCCTTTCCTTCCCAACAACTCAAGTTTTAAAAGTCTTAGTTTCACTGAGCAGATGACGTGTGGAAATTTCTCAAAGAATATTTGGTATGTTTTGCTGTTAGCTGCTCTCAAGAAAGAAAGGCAGATTTTACTTCAAATGTTTTACAGATCAATTAGGATTTGAATGTTTATGTTAGAAGATTATACCAAGAATTGATGACAATTTTTCTTCAAAATTGTTCTCAGTAAAAAGTAAGGACACATTCAGAAGTAGTAACTCCTCTCCCTGAAGCTCTTGCATATATGTTTAGTCACCACAGTGCCTGAATTGAATTGGTAATGTAAATGTCAGTTACTGTTAACCAAGATGAATAGTGTTGCAGGCCGAAGGTATGATATTAGCGTAATGGTGATTTACTGTGTAAGTACTTGAGGCTAAAACAACTTGCCAACAAATAGCAATTTGAAGTTTTACGGCACCAATTCGAAGAGTTTAGGTTTGCAGTCCAACACGAAATAGTGCATTTTTGTTCATTAGCCCTCAGGATGTTTGATTGTTTTTCTTTTTTAGCAGAAGAGTGTATTTCTTTCACGAAGATGAGAGTTTGCAATGTGGTAATCTGCAGTTAGCTGTAATTAGTTATGATGACAGAGTTAAATACAATTGCCAGGATTGTAAATCAGGGGCTAAACAGGTTTTTGCAGTATATCATCATAAATCTCACACTATGGTTTTGCAAACTACATTAGCTTTAGAAACTTTGGTGTGGAAGGAAGCAAGTGATATCTCTTAGTCAAGTGATTATAAAGGCAAGCTGCATGTTTACTTGAATAAACAGACTACACTGTGAACCTCCATCGAGATTTTTCTCAATTCCAAATGTTCTTGTCCGAAACTTACTGGCACTCTGTCCATAATTCCTGTTAGTTTAATTTTTTTAAGGAAATGGGTATTAGATACAGTTGACCTTTCTGCTGCCTATATACTGAAAAGCAGAATGACATGATTTTGTAATGAAAACAGCAGCAGTATTCCATTATACATTTAAAAGTAGCATACATTAAGCAGATCCTATATGTTTTCTTGTATTAGTTGCTCTTAATAATAGCAGTATTTATTAGTCAAAGATCTGGATCTAATAGTAAGGATCAGTGTTGTTTGGTATGAAAATGTGCTTTAGAAATCCAAACCCTCAAAAAGCAGCTGTTGTCTGAACTTGGCAGATTGTATTTGTCACAGCACTGCATACCCAGCCAACTGTAATAATTTTCACTTAAAATATCCAATTAGTTTTATGTTAAGCCATTAATAATGTAACCATTTAGGAAGTATGCAGAATATTTGCATTGGGATTCTTCTGTGAAGAATCTTAAAAATTATCACATTTCAAGTATTTTAATCTACCTAAAGTATTTGCTTAGAATATTAGTTTAGAATATTAGTTAACTCCCAGAAATATACCATGTTCAAAAGATCCTTAGTAACAGGGAAAATACAAAAGCCTAATACAGCTTTATAGATATCATCTAAATAAGTAATAAATGAACATGTAACTGTACCTTTAATAAAGGCGATAGGATTCTAAGATGTCTTGCAGTCCTGACACTTTTTTGTAGTTTTGCTGCATGCTGTGAATTTTGGACAAACACGTTAAACTGTGTTCTGAGATTTAACTTTTCCTGTTTTGTTTTTTTTTTTTTTTTTTCCCAAGTGTTAAACCAATCCAAATGCTTGTTTCAGTTACTGAAACCTTTTTAATCGGCTTAAATATATAATCTCTTACACTGAACTAAATTTGAGATGTAATAATTCTTTTAGCAAATGAAAAGTTTGCACTATGTCCCTGTCTGACTGAAATTATCTATCCAGAGGAATGTACTTGAATTAATAATTTCAGTACAAATCTGTTGTGAAGCCAAATATTTATTAGGAGCTCACTTGATGATCTCTTGAATTGGGCAGCAGTTAAAAGGGAGCCTTGCCTAAGCTGCTTCCTACCCCCTCAGAAGCTGGCTCTTTCTCCACCATGATTTCATATTTCTTCCAACCATAGGATGTCCTGAGTAGTCTTAAGTCATTTGAGGGGAAAAATGTTGTATCTTCCCAAATGTAGTTCTTCAGAATAAATAGAAAAGCTAACTTTGAAAAGGGGAATGTCCTCTCAGTTATCCCTCGTCCTTTGAACAAGGGTTGTATCTTGAGCTACCTGGCCTGATCAAAGCTACCTCTGTTAAGAGCCAGACTTTGGGAGAAAGGTCCCTTCATGAAGTTTATTACTCGGGTACTGTCCCACAGTGAGGTGGCCAGATAGCTCTTGGTTTTACAATAAACCTGGCTGATGCAAGTGGGTGGCTCTGTGTTCTCTTTCCCTAAGCAGTGTAGATACTCCTTGTTGCACACTTCTCACTCACACGGGTGTCAAACTTTTCCATTTCTGCTCCCATCTGGGGATAGTCCAGGCTCATGCTCCTGCAACTCTTACTGCATTTGAAGGCCTGCACAGTCAAGAAATAAATTGTTTATCAGCTGCTGTGATAAAATACACCCAGTTTGAAGTTTGACAACAGCATACTAACACAATTACTTTTAGTTTTCAATACTGCATTCCTGAGTGCCTAAACCAAAGAGAGGCTGCAGGGACAGTTTGACAGATAAAAACATATATATAGTTGTTAAGAGTTTTAATAGTTTTTTTGCCTGCAACCATAATCTGTATCATTATTTTTTTTTTTTAGTTTAATTCTGTTGGACAAGTTTCAAAGATAAATATGGTGTGTAATAAGCCTTTGCAACCTCTAATTTGTGAAGGAGTGTCTGTCCAGTTAATACTTGCTCATTGAAGCAAAGGGTTTTGAAATAGCTGAAGTACGAACTGTAATTACTGATGTCTGTTTCCTATTCACCTATGGCTTCTGGCATTTCATCAAAAAATGTAATGTATTGCTTAATCTCAGAGCATTTCCCACTTCCCAAAATATTTACTTCATGAGAATTGGACAGGACTAAATGACCTCAGCAAAGCCAGAGTAGATTTTTATTTGGCGTTGATCATATGTAGTTAATCCACCAACAAGTATTTTTCCTGTTATTTTTTGAATGTTGATAATTTAGATGTGCAGGTGTTTATAATGTACCTCTAGTGCAAGCTCAAAGCATTTAAAAAAATAGTAAATACATTAAATAGAGTGGGGGTTTTACTTCACAAATGGGGTGGCAAAAAAGAGGAAGACAAAGGTTGAGCAATTTATGTGAGGGCAAACTGTAAGATGGCAGCAAAGTGGCAAAGGGGATCTCCTGTTTTGTATGCAGTTTGACATAGCTGGAAATAAAATGGAGAAAGGGAAATCTTGAACAAATGTGAGGCAGGTGCCTGAATCTCTTTGAAAGCCATTGGGAATTGGGTCCCTCCCTACCATGTGTCCTTCCTGGGGGGGTGAAAAACTGGGATGCTGAATGCAGATGTTCTAAGCATCATGAGTAAGTAGAAGCCCTAATTTAATTTGAGAAAAGCTGTCATCTTTCTTGGTGGAAAATGCCTTTGTTGCTTTGATCTGCTTCCAGCTGTGTTTATACCATCAAATCTTGTCTTCCCAGTTTCATTGGGACCGTATATAAACGAGTTGAGAGTTTTACTGTTTCTTTGGTTAGAATCAGGCCTGGAATATAACATTTTCTCGCCGCCCCCCCCCCCCCCCCCCAACAAACAAAAAACACACCAAAAAACCCCA
>JANHGN010018497.1:0-18558 GCA_024605025.1 Megaceryle maxima
CAGCAGCAGCCACTGCCTGTGCAAACAGGCTGCTGACTGCAGACAGTGCAGGCAGTTGGAAGAACTGAGCTGAACAGGAAAAGCACTGAACAGAATTAGTTCTGTTTTCACTTGAACCAGGACTCCTGCTTTTCACGTTTTCAGCCTGTGCAGATTTTTTTCTTTGCAAACTCAAATATCTGCTGGGGCTGGGAACAGAAGAAAAGTTGTGGTTAAAGCCTTCTTCTGTTCAGCCCTGTTCCTTGAATAATTGGATGTAAGAGAAATAAACTATGAATTCTCTCTTCCAGCAGTCAGAGTATCACAAAATAAATTGCGGCTGATCTGTAGCAACAGAACTATCCATTTCTTCCAGGCAGATGAAATGCAAAATATACAGCAATGCTTAGAGCACTTGCTAATTATTTAACAGAAGGATTTTCCACACAAAACACATTTCGAAAATGAAAAGTTTCCCTAGTTCTGACCAGAACATTTTAAATAAATCTTTATCAAAGATGTTTTAAAGATGACAACTGTGGCTGACCCCATCTTTCAGCCTGAATTCAGCTGAATCCTACACAGGATTATAGAACCTTCTGCAAAATGTGTTCTTAACAGGGAAAAAACAGGCTATCAATAGTCTAAAGCAGGAATGATTTCTAAAGACTGGCCAGGAAAAAGCAGTGTCAAGACTGTGAGGGGATTTCCAGTTCTGCCTTGTCTGAACTTCAGTTATTTTCCTGCCTCCTTGTTTCTCCATGCCTCAGTTTACTCGGCTTGAGCAGCAATCTTTGCATGCCCTGCGAGACTCTGAAACTGACGTGCTGTGACACACAGTAATTTCCAGCGAGTGTCATTTACAGTAACACTTTGTTTGTCATTGAGCATCACCTTTCCTTAAGCATCCTAAAATTTGGGGTTTGCTTTTTCAGTGGAGCTGCACACATCAGTTTATCAGCCAGCTGTCCCTGTGACCATCCTTTGAGCTGCTATCACCACTTCAGCACCCACATCCATCTTCCCCTGCAGTGTGCGCTCCTTTCCTAGGGGCTGCAAATTTCACTTGTCATCCATTTTGTTCATTTACAGTGGTTGTTTAGGAGGAATAAATAAATAAATGGACTATGAGGAAATGTTGACATTGTTATTTGCCTTCTTTCTCCAGGCCTGTCTTAAATAGATAAGTAGGATTTAAAGTGAGGAGGAGAGGTCAGGGACTGCAGTCTCCCAGGGTCACATGAAGAGAACCTGAAAAAATTACCAGTGAGCAAAAACTGAACAGAAGGTACACATGCTGACAGTCCTCAAAATACATAAATTCTATGGTAAAAAGGAAGGGAACAACCTGTTCACTACACAGAAGGGCAAGAAGTAATGGGGTTAAACTGCACCTAAGGAGTTTCTAATTGGAGGCAACAGAAAACTTCACTAAGCTAAGGAAAGTGAAGCACTGGAAGAGATGCCTGCAGAGGTTATGAAGTTCCATCCCTGAAGATTTTTCAGTAATTTGGGTATTTACCAGGGAAAAGATGGAGAGACTGGATCCTGCTTTATGATAGCAAAATCATAGGATAGCCAGGTGAACTCTTCACATTCCTTTCTGTCCCATTAAGTTTATCCCATAGCTGTAAAGTCCAGAAAGATCCATTTATCTTCCCCTCTGACACTCACATATATTAACACTCCCCCAACAGACTTAAGGTTTATACTACTCCAGGCCAAGGGCTCTGTCCATTCCAGCAGTTCCTTCCCCCCAAATACTGAAGTTCATTTTATAAAGTGAACCACATTCCATCTTGCAGAGGAGGGTTAATGCCTCCCCCTTCCCTTTTTCACCCAAAATGCAATGGCCTATGTTAAAGAAAAAATCATTTTCTGCTCAGCTTTGATCATGAGATTATTTCCAAGCACCTGAGCATGAGTTGGGAGAAGGACCACCACAAAACATCTCTGACCAGCTTTTCATCTCTTGCTAATGCTGATCTGATATTTCAGAGGAAGGTACTCTTCCCAAGTCACCCTAAAATAACACAGCCAGGGACCATGGAGAGAAAGTTCAGTCAAAACAAACAAAAAAAACCAATAAATGTCCCCGAGCATTGCAGACAAGTCACAGAAAAATCTGGAGTGTGGGATTAATGGACAAATACATAAACAACACAGAGTTTAGTGAGTTAATCCTTATCCCAATCAGCTTTCCAAATAGGGAAGAGCATGGAAATGCCACTGGGACTGAAAAGGCACACAGAGTCAATTCCTGAAAGGGGCTCTTACATCTTTCCATCTCACTCTGGGTGAAAGAATGTCCTTAAAAGACAATCAGATTTACCTTGAGGACCCAAGCTATGACAAGCCTTCCCACACTCTCTGCAGAAGGCACTTCCATGGTCAGCCTTCCTCTTCTGTCTCCTACCTCTGTTGCCACATCCTGCCATGGTGAAGAAACATTGTTTCAGTGACAGCTCCTTCACTAGTAGCAATAAGGGCTTTTCATCTTTCCTTGGGAGTACTAACCTCCCACTCCAGCTTTAATTGCTAAATCCTAGGTCAAACCTGCCCTGTCATACTGTGAATTTATGAAATTCCACCACACAAAAAAACCAAACCCATAGGATATTTGCTCCTGCTCTCTTGTTCAGGAGGCTGTTGAGACCTGCAGTCCCCTGGTTGTCAACAACCTCCTTCCTCCCAGCTTCCAGTCCCAATTTCCTCATGATACATCTTCTCTGGTACCAACATCATCTAGCTCAACATGTCCCAGCATTACTTTTAGTGAACCACTTTCATGTATCACCACACCACGTCTTTCTACAGCCACACAGCTGAATACCTATCTTTAGGCAACCCAAAAGCCTGTATATAGTTACAGGTCAAAAATCTATGGTCACTGCACACGTACATCTGCAAACCAAGAAAAACTTGCAGTCTGTTGCCTGATGTATATGTGCACTCCCATCACGAGTAACACACCACTGTATGACAGGAGATGCCTGCATTTTGGTCACATCATGCCTAAGGTAGGGAAAGTGCTTTGCAACCATCAGGTTATTGGGCATCAGGCTACAGGCAGGGTATTACATCACTCAGGTCAAAGGACTCTGCTTTAATCCCACTTTTCAGCTTTTATTAGGCTAAACAAGATGAGCTCCAGGACAGGTCTCCAGCATGTTAAAGCACAGAACAAATTACAAGATATTTTCTGCCAAATTAGACCAGTGCATTTGGTTCTGGGATTTTATTATCTTCTTCTCTTGTAACACCCTTTCGACTCCCCCTGTGATTGCTGTGCTGGGAAGCCAACAGAAATACACAGTACTTGTCGACAGAATCATCTATCAAGTTTTTTTTTCCACTAAAAGTCCTCCATGTAGCACACAGAACAGGACCTGCTGTAACTGGGACCAGAAATGCAAAAGATAGATAAGCCAGGTGGTCATACCTATGATTAGCATGCTTCATGGCCTGGACACATGTCATCAGCTGGGGATGTCCCATCTGTGGCAGTCCCTCCGGAGCAAAACCAGGCCACCCCTGAGCACCAAGGGGGTATGCTGGGCCTTTCTAAAGGCCCGGTGGAAGGGGTGAGATTCGGTGCTTTTGCAGTGTCACCGAGGCCATGGGGAAGCACTGGATATGAATCAGAGCAGAGCAAAAGGTGCTGAGCTAAACCCTCTTCCTGAACAGTTGCAGAAGTATTCCTAATGCTGATAGTAGTCCTTTCACCTTCTCTTTAAGAAAAGGCTTAGCACAAAACTTGCACCAGTAACGAACCCGACCATACTCGCTCACAGCGTACGCCACGAATTAACCCACGTATTCCAGGGCCGCTACCAGAACAAGCGTGCTGCTGCGGGCTAGCGGGGCTGCCGGACCCCGTAAAGCGGGGATACTTCGGCAGGACGGGCAGGTACGTGGGGACACTCCCGCTCGCCTCCCCTCGGAGGCAGCGGCCGCCCCGTGACTAACGCGGCCTGACAGGCGCGGCCACCGCGCTCGCCTCACCGCCAACCGCCCCTCCGCTCCCCCGCGCACCTCCCCCGCCAACCGCCGCCCGCGCTGACATCACCGAGCTGGATTTAAATAGCTCCACAGCCCCCTGCCTCCCGGATACAGCGTGTCCCATTGGCGGAGGCGTCAGCCTATGGCCGCGCCGCGCCGCTCCCTTCCGCCAATAGCCGGGCCGCCGCCGCCGCGCGCCTCCCCTGTCGCTAAGGGAGGGAAATACAGCGCGGCGCGGCGGGCTGTCAGGTGCGCTGGGCTGCGCTGCGCCCACCACGCCGCCGTCCGAGGACGGGGATCGGCCGTGGGGCTGGCTGGCTGGGTGGGTTTTGTTTCCTTAACCCCCACCCCTCCCGCCCTTGTTTTGTTTTTTATTTTTGATCCCTGCTAGGCGAGCTGCCCGTGGCCAGTCGCGGTGCCGGCGCGGGGAGGGAAGGGAGTGTGGAAAGTGGCAGTTTTCGCCTTTGTTTTAAAGGGCTGAGGCGGTGGCGTCCTTGGGGCGGTGAAATGCAGGACGAGAGCCGGGCGGAGAGCAGCTCCGCCGCGCTGCTTCCTTGGGGAGAGCTGAGAAAGAGAGGGATCTGTCAGCGGGGGACTAGCCAGACTGCTGGGGCTTGGCGGCCACGGACGGTGGATGTGTGGGAAGAGGACGGGAGGAGAAATAAAACGCACCTGGCAGTGGTGGTAGAGGAAAGGGGGGGAACGAGACGGAGAGGGGCTGGGTACCCCCGCAGGCTGACGGAGCCCCTGGATGTATTGCACCGCCGAGCTGCAATGGACGCTGGCCGCCGCTGGCCGCAGAGCGGAGCCGCCCCGCCGCCGCCGCTGCCGCCGCCGGAGAGCTGCTCGCCAGGAGCCGGCCCGTAGCGCTCCCCTCGCCCGGCGCCGAGGAGGGACGGGGGTTTCCTCTTCGGCAACGCTCCGGTGAACGTAGGCTTTGCGGCCGGCCGCCCAGATAGGTTGCATGGCAGCCACGGCTCGAGCGAATAGGTAAACGCCACTGTGTAGATGTGCTGTTTGGAGAGGAGAAAAAAAAACCAAACAAAAAATAATAAGAAAGAAATATGAGGATGTGGATATCGGGCCTGGCACAGTGGGACTGGCGCTGCGCGGGGAGCTGTAATTCCTCTTCTCTTTTGCCTGGTACGGCGGCGGGATGTAGCGTAAGGACAGTGAAACCCTTACGTAAGGCTGGCCGGGTACCTGCCGGGCCGCGCATCGCCAGCCGCTGCCCCGCCAGAATTACCTGGGTCTCTCCCAGCCGTGCCGCAGCCTCTCGCTGCGGGGCCTGTCCTAAATGCAGACTTTTAATCTGCAAGAGCTCTTGTATTTAAGAACTGCGCAGCATTGTGGAAACAACAAAAATCAGTCACGTTCCAAACTCAGAAAATTGAATGCATTTCACTTGTTACCAAGCTTACAAGCTTGGAAGAATATATACCCCTGCTTTGCCGTCAAGCCCCAGTAGCTTTGCTTAAAACATTTCTACCTGGTTACTGTTTACTGCTTCACACTCCAAATCTTTCTGACTTGTTTCTTTCCCTGATCCACAATGTGTTAATACGTTGCTTGAATATACTGAAGATGTCGGTGTGCGTACTCAAAAGGGAAATGTGTGTGTAAGAACTGTAGGCAAAGCACAGAACAGGGTTAAGACGTTTCTTGGATGTAGTCTCAGTTTCTGTCTCTGCCAGCAAGGTGATGAACTTTCTGCCTTGCTGCTTTGTTTCCTCTCTTTTCGGTTCATCCTCAAATTTAAGAGCAAAACTTAAGTCACAGTTTTGCTGGGGAGGATTTTTTTTTAAAAAATCAAAAAAGTGCTGTGCAATGTGAATCATTAATTGAAAAGGAGAAGCTGCCAATACTTGCTATAGAGGCCCCAGTAAAAAGTAAAAATAAAAAGCAAAATAGTATTTTACCCTTCCCCAAAACAAAAACCAAATCCTCAAAATCTGAGGTGCCTACCTGTGTATGTCTTTGTGGTGTGATGAAGTCTGTGTCAAGCTTTCTTTCCCTTTGGGAAAGGGGAGCCTTTAATGTAAAATCCTCCCTCCCTATGTTTCTGTTTCCTCACTCTCCTTACCTGTTATCCCTCTCGGTGAAGGATGAGGACTGAGAAGCCATGTTTCCCCTTCTGTTGTTGCAGAACTCCTTGGATGAATCAGAAGTAAGCGCCAGGAGCTTTCAGTGATGTCTGTGGGAGGAAGGCACAAGCCACCAAGGCCCCATTCCCTCCATCTTGAGCTTTCCGTGGTGATTTGCAGCAGGACAGGGAAGTATGAAGCACTGAAGGCCTGAAGTCAGTGTTTAAACCTGATTTCACTTCAGTGTAAATAACCACACAAGCAAGGTTCAGATCAATGGAGGACCAGGGGTAGAACTGCAGAAGTACTTAAGGTGCCTCTTTTTAAAAGTTCTCTTTTGTGTACCTAATGATGGAGCTATTTAGAAAAGGGGTCTCTCCACATGTATTTGTGTTTACTGTCCTAACAGAAGACGATGGTCTGCGTTATCTTACATGCTAGACACCTTTTGAGTGAATCTGCATCACCTTCTTGATTTCAGGGGAGCTATATTGATTTAAGTTGGTTGAGGAACTAAACCATCTAAGTTTTAAATATTTGGAATAATATTCTCCCCCTCTTTCAGTCAGATTTGCCCTTCATGTTACTTGTGTTTCGTAATCCTCCTAGCTCTCCATTTCATCATTACAAGACGAGCATCTCGATTGTAAAAAAAAAAAAAAAAAGGAGGGGAAAAACCCCTTAAAAGTAATTCTTCTTTACAATCTGGTCTTTATTTTCATGTTTGAATAAATTTAGGGCACAAGCTCATCCTATTTTATATATATATATAGGCCAATTTAGTTTCATTTACTTACACTCTTATTTTTTAGAGCCAGAAGCTCTCGGGAAGAGAATGTGTTTGATGCACCAGAACCCTTTAGGGTTTTGATAAAAGACATGATATTATAAGTAACATCCCCACTTCTGTTATTCTTCATATACAGTTGCAACAAGATTGAATCACCATTTTTAGCTATTCTTCAGCAGAACTTGTAATCTATCAATGTGTCAGCTCAACAGCAGTTTTCTCTTCACACTAATGTGAACCAGAAGGTCCAACTATCACCGATTTTGACAATTTGATCTGAGATTGCATGCATTGCAGAAGTTTGAAGAAAATGAATTGTAGGGCCTGTTACATTTTCCTAAAGATGTACAAAATATATAATATGTCATCTAAAACATTTCAAGCTCATTTGTACCAGCCAGCATTCCTAAGTTAGGTGTTTCATAAGCCTTGAACTATAAGCACTATGACATATTTGTGTGATAAATAGCAAGTATAAGATCAAATGTGGCTCCTGTATTTTTCTGAATGCCTCAGACTGCAGTCTGTGTTGTTACATAATGCATCATAAAGAAATACGTGCCTTCATTTTCTTTAAATCACTCCAGCATGGATAGTACGAAGCCTTCCTTCAAGTCCTCGTTATGCAAGTCCTTGCTACTGTTAATAGCTGTCAGCTCTGCATGGTTACCTAAAAAAACAAGGTAACTGCAGACTTTTTGCGAAGCTCCTTGCATTGCTGGAATTTACAATGAGTCAGTTCCAGGTGCATTGCTCCCTTTCTCAGCTATAAACAAATTATTGTCTACAAACAGCTTTTCCCCCATTAGAAGACAGTCCCATTCATTCCATCATACCACAAGGTGATCTGGTTTTTGTTGTTGTTGTTTAGTTGTGTCTATAAGCATATTATATTATAAATATCTGAATGTACTTTCTCCAGTGTTAAAACACGATGGAATAGACCAGAATGCAGTCGTATTTTGAATGTCTGTTGGAAAATGCAGGCATATAACTAAGTACTGAAAAAATATATAGCATGGTAAAAAATCCATGACCAATCTAGCAAAGCTATTAGATAACAAAAAATCCATATGGGCATTAAGTACTATTATTTAAAGTATAATCTGTGTTATACAGTATAAGCAGCATTCAAGTGAAATTGATGAGATGTCTTCATAGAAGAGAAAGAATCGTATTTTAAAACTATGATATGATGTTCTGTATTTCTTTACTTGGGAAGAACAATTCTCCTTGTCTTTTCATAAAGGCAAAATTTAACAACAACCACTTCAGAGAATTAGGTGCAATGCACGAGTTGTGGTTTGTTTGTGGTTTTTTGTTTGCTTCTTTCTTTCTTTCTCCTCTATCAAACACAGAAATCATTGGTGGAAAAAAATCAGGAGAAACCTGTCTGGGTTTTCCAGCATCATGGAGACGTTTCCAAGTACCCCATCCTTTAACAAGGCTTCGGTTTTAAAGATACTGAAATGGGAATACCTCAAAATTTGTAATACTGACTATATAAAGAAAAATTTTGCTCCCTGTTTATGCTTGTAGAAGTATGAAAGTACTAACTCACTGATGTGTCACCAAGAAAGCTGTTTTTTATTTCATATTCTATTAATAGATCTAATAGTTAAACAATTGTCTGTTGCATTTTTACCTTTTTTCTCCCCCTTTTGTTGCCCTCGTAAATTTGAGGTACTAGCTTATTCTTTATTTCCCTTTTCCTACTCGTAATTATTTTAAAAGGTTCAGCTCTATTCTGTTCAGGTTTTGGTATGACACATGGAAATTTATTTTTCTTTTTTTTTTTTCTTTTTTTTTTTTTATTCCTTTTGCAAGCAGTACGTTGGTGGGAGGAGGTCTGCACTATAAAATAGTGTACCTACTAAATTGTACTCCAGTGGGAGATTAAGTAAGGAAGAGCAGAATGGCTGAGACAACTCATTTGTCACAGATGTTTATGCAGTTCTGGTGTTTTGTTTTAAGCTGGATTCATCAAACATGATAAGGAGTAATTTCTGTCTGATGTGAAGTTCCCATCTAAGGAGACTAAGCAGGTTAAGTTTAAACTGTGGTTTGAAAATACAAGGAAATGTTACCGGACGGTTGACAGCTTGATTCGGTAGCCAAAGTGGACCAAGGAAGTAAACTGGAGAATGCTATTTTTGCAATGTCTAAAATATGTCCGTTCAGAAGTAAGAAGGAAAATGCATCACAAATACATTACTGTGGAGCAGAGTTACTTTAGCTACAAGATGCTTTTGTCTACGAGCCACAAACATTACCATAAATGTCTGAATTACGGAGATTATAAAGGGTGCCGATGCTGTCAGAGAGCAAGCACAAAATGTTGATGTGCTAACCTCTGATATTTAAGTGGCATTTACTGACTGCTTTCACAGTTAATTCCCGAGTTGATAATTTTAGTAATAAAACTTAGCAAAAATGCACAAGGTGAGTGCTAGTGTAATATTTATTTCAGGGTTTTTTAAATAGGCTAATTATCATATTGAATAAAATAGAATATGAATGAGGAGGCCCAGGACTAAGATTACTTTAAAAGGGGGATTAAAAAAAAAATAATACCAGACTCTTTCTTAGTTTGTATTAGTTACTTACTATCTATTTTAATATCATTTTCCCTTTTGTAAGTTCCCTTCTGTCTCCCTTCTTTCAGAAATACTATGCCCCTGCCCCAAACCCGAGAAATAGAACTGCTACAATTAGCTGCTGTTGACTGTAGCAAAATGATTTTTTCCCAAACTGAAATATAGACATTAATTTGCCAGACATCCAGCTATTTTTACCGACGGTATTTCTGAGAAATAGGTAGTGATGTCCATTTTATGCAGCGTACTACGGTGTAACAGCTGTAATCTGACATTTTTCTCTTTGGCACTCAGATATACAGAATTGTCAGCTTGTTTGCTTTTAAGTACCTGAAAGCTGAATCAGAAAAAAAACCCAAAAACTTTTGATACACTGTTTGGCTTTTCATTCTGTACTTCCTTTTGAGTTTTCTAAGTAAATGCTACATTGACTGGTTATCAGAAAAATCGGGGCTTACGTAATCAAGCCATACATTTTTCTACTGCTTCCCTTCCCCCACTTAGCTTTCATTTTACTCTGAAAAATGAAAATATTCGAATAGAAAATTACTGATTATATACACATTTTCACGAGACTGCATAGCTAAGCTATTTGTATGTATTTTGTAAAAGAAAGCAGTAAGCAAAATATTAAAAGCTTGAGCTGGCTAAACTTGAAAATGATAGTAATCGTTAAATACAGTGTTATCTAATATGATGTCCCTAGCTGTGTTGCATTGACTCTTTTTATTTTCTTTGCACAGGAAAATAGAGTACTTCTGTGTATTCCTTACTCAGAATAGTAAAAATAAGAACGTCATACCCCATTTTTTTTTTTTTACTCTTTGTAAAGCTGATGCCCCTTTGTAAAGGAAGTGGTTTTAATACCCAGAGGATGAGCAGTGATTGCTATTGACAAAATATATAGCAAATGAATCAAAACTCTTTCCTGCTAGCTAATTACAAATTTAATTAATTACAAAGAATAATATGAAATTTTTATCCAAATCTGTTAAGATGAACTCTTACCCATAGGTGGCAGTCAGCTTTCACTGTAGCAGGGATGCCAAACTTTTGGTTCATGGTATTCATACTTAGCACTGAAATAATTTTGATGGGGTATGCGTATGTGCATGTAAGTAAGTATATACATCTCTGTCTGTTGGGAGAAGGGGAAGAAGGTAAAATTAACCCTAAAATTGCTATATATAAACAAAAGGAATGATTATATTCTGGAGAAAAGATCCATGTGTTTCTGAAACCACACGATTTTTTATCTGTCCATTGCTGATGCTCGTCTAAATGAAGTAGTGATAATTCAGAAACAAGCAGGTGCCCCTAGAAATTGATCAGAAAGGCAAATATCTCACCACCCTTAGAGAACACAACCCTGTATGGCATCTTCCAAACTACATTTCTGTTTTGTTGCCCATTTTCTGTAAATTACAGAAGCACCACAGTGACAACACTCTGCCCTGGAAATCCCAGCAGTGAGCTCCCTAAAGCATCGAGCAAATACAGAAAAGGTGTTCCTGGTGAGGGTGTCCTTTCAGACGTGAAGTGTGAGCAAAACCTGTGGGCTGTGGTTCTCGTTCTCTTTGCAGAGCTGCCGTTGACATCGGTGGCAGCGCTGTGCAAGGGGATGACGCTGCCTGCAAGAGCAGAGATCCGCTCGGTTTTGCCCTCAGCTTTTTTAGGGCTTTATGCGGTTTATGGGGATTTCCTTTCGCAATACCGCTAAGGAGGCACCTGGGACCCCACCAGAACGGGAGGGGATAGAAGGAGCTAATAAGGCCAAGTCATCCCAGTCTAAAACAAACAGAACTTGTGAAACTAGACACGTGACATACTAAGGCAATAGCGCTCTTCTGAGAAAAGAAGACTGAAAACTGAAATTTATGAGTAGGTAAAGTCATATTCTTTCTACTATTACAGCTACACTGGGACTTTTCAGTTAAGATGTATCTAATATTGTGCCAAGGTTGTGCACTTTTAGCAGAGGTCAGGAGCTAGCATTTTACCAAATGGAAAATTGGAAAAATATACAATTATGTGTTGCTACTACAGTGTTTTACTGTGATGCAAGATTAAGGGCTCAGAAAGCAGCGGAATGGTGCAGTGTTATTAAAACAGAAGGCCTAATTCTCCTTATGAAAGAGTCACAGCAACACACACCATTGTATAAGCCCAAGCAGGCAGTGTGACTTCACAGTCCAACGTGGTATTTCCACATACATGCAACCACGACGTGACTAATGAGATACTTGCATATGCACAGCCCCATTTGTACCCCGACTGTAATAATGAGGAGGATTGCACTCCACGTTAATTTACACTCTTGAGTAACACTACTGAATACAAGATAGCAGGTAGTGATAAACTGGCTGCTGACAAATGTGTAAATTTGATATGCATTTTGAAAATCCGAGTTTTCGTAATCAGCTCTGACCTTGATATGGGCAAGACTGGAGAAGACCTCCTCAGCCATCGGGCCTGATCCCAACTATCACAGGCAGCCATCTTGCACTGTTCAAATTAGTCGCGGAGATACCAGACTCCATCTTGAAGCTACCCTTGTCATGAGGTCACTCCTTGTTTTTTGTTCCTCTGAGTGGTTAAAGATTTTAGATAATGTATATCATGACCAGCTGTTCCTCTCGTGTTCCGCGCTGTCTTTGACACCAGTTTAAAGAGCATTTTTCCCTCCTGGTATAAAGTCCCTTCCAATCTGTCATCCCTTGAGCTATCACAGATCACTGCCAAAACCTGCTCAGCCTCAGTTCAGCTAAAACAGCCGTGCCATGCGTGGGGTAGAGGAAGGGGATGTTTTTCCTTGACCATTCTTCTAATGCTCCTTTGCACCTTTTCCACTTTCAGTCAGTCTCTTGAAGGGTTAGAAGTAGACACAGTACTCCAGATAAGATGTCGCCCGGGCTTCTTATGATGGCATTAATACCTTTCTATCCCTCTTAGATGTACAACTAATTTTTTTTTTTTTTTTTTTTAATTTTTCTATTCAGAGCTACCTGCTATGAACAACTCACAGGCCTTGAGGACTGATGGAAACACCCAATTTACCCTTCTTTATGAATGCTGATAGCAAAGGTTCTTGTTATTCGTTCCTAGTTTATGACCTTGACTTTTGCACTATTATACTGGTGTTGCACGATAAAGGTGTCAAAAGGCTTTTTTATAAGGAGGGTGTCATTGGTTTCATCCAAGCCATGGGCTTCTCATGAATTTTCTGGCATGTCCAGATTTGTTCAGGAATCTCCACGTGTTGCACGACTATGGACATGAGTTGGCACACGTACGTGATATGGCACAAGGCTTTACAGGTGAGCTGGCTTGGCTTATGAAACAGAGTTGTCTCGAGTATTACGTTACCTCAGGCACATCATGGTGTGTTATTTCAGGTGAGCCTTCAGAAAGTCATACAGTACTTCTGATTCGGTGTCCTGCACTGGCTTCTTTTGACAGCTCTGGGAGCAAGAAACAAAATTCTGAAATATTTTTCCAGGATCAACAGAGGAGATGGACTTAGTGTCACATTATGTTGTTTTTATTGATCCTGTGGGTTAATCTGCAGTTTACAGGTTATGCCTGTGAGATCGAAGGGAGAGTGGGATGGACATAAATTGTGTGCCACTCTTCAATAGCATGTAAAAATAAGAATTTTAATTTTTTTTAATAGAAGAATCTGGAGGATTTCTGTGGTTGTGTTTCTGGAAGTTAGTAACATTATGATTGTCTCTAATTAAGCAAGCAAAAATTTTTTTTTTTTTTTTTCTTTATTTTCTGTTGGAACTTGCTGCATGAAATTTGTATTGTGACATTTTAATATAGCAATTTTATTTTCTATATTTTACTCCTGTGCTTGCAGGACACCTAAGAAGCTTGACCACCATGGTTTATCTTTACGGTGAAAATACCGTACTGAAGAACTTTTGCTAGTCTTGGTGTATGCCGAGTTCCAGGATACAGAGCCAAGCCCATCATGTAATATGACTTTTGTGCTCTTTGTTAGAGGAAATTCCAGCCACACTCTGTGCAAACAGTACCCCAGCTTTGTGACATCAGCTGATCATTCCTAGGTTAAGGTAGTCAGTGAAAGTAATTAGAAAGATCTATTTGGGATTGTTCTTCAAGGAAGTCCACTATCCACTTTCCTCTAGCCTGAGACTTCCCCTTCAAAACTTCTTCACAAGATTTTATCCATATTAACGGTGAATTTAGGAATTGTTGTCTTCCTTAGGTTTGTTTGGTTTTGGTTTTTTTTAAGTAGCATACTAGCAAATGTTTTCCTGAAATCCAGTCAGATTAGATCAGCTAATTTCCTTGATGTAGAAAAGTAGGGTTTGGTGTTTTTTTAAATGTCTGCCTAGTGTGCCATGATCTATTCTTAGGAAGGCTTTGTAGTGTTTTTCTTATTTTCTATTTATCCAACTTTACCCTACATTTCCTTGCATCCAAGTTCTTGGAGGGCAGTCCCAGTTTTTGGCCCTTTCAAACTCTGAGCATTTCTAAAATCCTATTTGAGGTGGCTGCTCTTCTGCTTGGATTCAAGGACCAATCTGTACAAGTTTTCCTACCTTGTTTTTGGCCATTTCACTTCCATTGACAGGACTACAGGACTTGCTAGATTATATGGTCCTGCTCTGGCAGAGGGGTTGGACTTGAAGATCTCCAAGGTACCCTTCCAACCCCTGACACCCTGTGACTCTCAGAGAAGCTCATTTATAGCAATGGTGGTGAAGCATGGATTTTCTTGGAGTCTTCAGCATGTAGCTGAGAAGACCATAGACATAAGAGCCTCTAAATCCTGCAGTTTACTGCTCCAGGACTTTCGCATTCCACTTCTAGTCCAGCCAGGGGCTGGTCATATCTTGGAGGTTTTCCAAAGCCTTAAAAAGAAAGTGAACATAGCTAAATAACCTCGCTAGGACTGCTAGAGGTTAAAAAGCATCCTTTAAAATCCTGAAGTTCTCTTTTCAGTGGTGCCCTGCGGCAGGACAAGGGGCAATGGTCACAAATGAACACAGGAAGTTCCACCTCAACATAAGGAGAATCTTCTTTACTGTGAGAGTGATGGAGCCCTGGAATGGGTCACCCAGAGAGGTTGTGGAGTCTCCTTCTCTGGAGACTTTCAAAACCCACCTGCATATGTTCCTGTGTGACTTGCCTTGTGTGATCCTGCTCTGGCAGGGGAGGTGGAATTCAATGATCTCCAGAGGTCCCTTCCAACCCCAACCATTCTATGATTGTATGAAAAAATGAGTTTGAGGAAAAACACTGGCTCACAGGGCACTCATTTTTAGCAATGGCTCTAGAGGAAGATACAGGTAACTAGAGTCCATTAGGCACCTAGGCCATGACGTAGCCAAGTGAAGTAGTTAAAGAATAGAATTATTGCACAAATAGATAAGTAAATGTGACTCGAGGGAAGAAACAGGGAGGTTCTGTGAAGGGAAGCGATGCCTCCCAAGTTCTCTGTATGGGCCTCTTTATGGGAAGAGGAGATCTGGTCAACACACTTACAAGGAATTAAAAAAAAAAGACATTTGCCATCTTTTACCAAAGGCTCTCAAAGTAATTAAGCTGCGTGGGCAAAGAGGCAGCTTTGCATGGGGACAAATAACACATGAAAAGGGAGGAAGCAAAGGACAGAAATGAACGTTCACTTTTCATGGTGATGGGAGACAAATAGCAGAGCGCCTCGACCAGCATGACCAGAAATGTTCTTGTGAAGGAAGGGGCATGAATAAAAGTTGCAGAGGAACTGCAATTAAAACAGAATGAGAGAAGACACTGCGAAGCTGAGTGACTGAGCAACAAAACAGCAGATGAACTTCAGTGTAGATAACAGCACCGTGATACACAGGGGGAAATGATGGGGTCTCAGCTGGCTACTGCCCCACCAGAGCAGTGTCGTGGGGCTGTAATAGGTGCTTCCACAAAAACATCAATGCGCTGCTTGGCAGTGGTTCAAAAAGCAAGCAAAATGTTAGGAATTACAAAGAAAGGGACAAAACAAACAAACAAATGTGATTGTGATGCTGTGTAAAAGTTTTCTACCACTTTCCAAGTCTTTCATGTGTTTCTTTAGCCTTTAATATAAATGCATAGCAACGTGCATGTTTAAAAAACATTGCAAAAGCAAAGCTAGAAAGCCAGTATCAGACAAAGAAACAAAACCCACTGTACTGAAAGAAAGCAGGTTTTCTTCACAGGCGTCTCAGAAGGCCAAAAGGAAAAGAAAAAACATAAGAAGGTAGCCATGGCACTGCTGGAAACATGCAAAGGAGTGATGAAGGTATGTAGAATAGTCTGATTATACTTTGACTTGCACATCTTTTCCCCTCTTACCCTCCTAGAACAAATGTATTAATAATAGTAAAACAGTTGTTAGAGTGCCACGCTAAAAATCACCAGTAAGCAGGATAGAGCATTGTGGCCACAGTGGTAACATACACACACAAAACAGGGCAAGAATGATGTGACAGCAGACTCTGTTGACACGTTTTCCTAGGTGAGGCAACCAGGAGTACCTCAGAGAATCAGGGTTATTTAATAGAATCATAGACTCATTGAATCGTTTAGGTTGGAAAAGACCATTAAGACCATCAACCACGCATCAACCCAGAATTGCCAGGTAACTGCTAAACCACATTCCTAAACACCACACCTACACATCCTTCAAAAAGCTCCAGGGATGGTGACTCCACCACTTCCCTGGGCAGCCTGTTCCAGTGCTTGACAACCCTTTCAGAGAAGTGTTTTTTTTCCTAATATCCAATCTAAACTCTCCCTGGCACAACTCGAGGCTGTTGCCTCTTATCCTATCACTTGTGACTTGCAAGAACAGACGGACACTCGCCTCACTCCAGCCTCCTTCCAGATAGTTGTAAGGAGGCATAAGGTCTCCCCTCAGCCTTCTTTTCTCCAAATTAAACAACTCCAGTTCCCTCAGCCACTGCTCATAAGAATTCTTTAGACTCTTCACCAGCTGCACTGCCCTTCTTTGGACCCGCTCCAGCACCTCAGTGTCTTTCTTGTGGTCAGGGGCCCAAAACTGAAGACAGTATTTGAGGTGTGACTTCACCAGTTATAAGTACAGGAGTACAATATTTTCATTAATTACCCTGTACTGCCAGCACAACCAATGTCTCAACTGTACCAGTGAAATCTGCTAGTGAGGCAAGAGCTGGGAATCGCTGGTGGTACATAAGAGGACGGGGCTGTTAAAGTGTGTCCACTGCCCTAATGAAAGCAGGTAAAAATGTAACTAAAAAACCATGTCTGCTTTTTAAAGAACTAGTAGAAATTTCAACTATAAGTGGGAGCATATGAGTTAGACCCTCCAAGACAGATGTGAGGGTCTGTGAAGGTTGTGGGATGACCCTGTGGGGCATCTGAGTGATGCAACTGCAGGTGTAGGTGTATTGCATATGTGGCATTTCCAGTATCTGCTTTCCAGACCAAATTGCATCTGTGGTATCATTTGTGATTCAAGTCATCTGTGCTCAGGAAATGTGAAATGTAACCACGTGCAGAAAGCTGTTCAGGACAAGGTGGAGCTTGTTTTGAGAGAACTGTTTAAAAAGATTCGTATGCATTAACCAAAGATGGGCAGGGAGGGGATCTCTATTTTGAAATGCTTTTGTGCTGTGATTCCCGCAGTCTTCCCTGTGCATGCTGCTCAGGAATGTGGTACCTAAGTGTGGAAAACTGAAGGCGAGGAGAAAGCAGGGCTGGATGCACTTACCAGCTCCTCTGCAAGGCATGGAGAGTGATTGCAGGAACTGGTGTTCAGCCAACGAGTCTGCCATATGCATGATGGATGGTAACACTTTTCACCACTGTAAGGAGGCAGCAAATATTTTGGAGCATGGTGATCAATTTTATTCTCTAGCATCTAATTGAACATCAGTAAATACGTTATTAAGATGCTTGACAGTGTGCTCTTTTGCAATCAAGGCCAAGATATAGCCAGCTACTCATCTTAATCTCTCCAGACACATTTCTAATGAATTTTTACAGTACCTAGAGGAAAGGTCCCTGGTCTGAAGTGGAACACCTGGGTGATAAAAGCAAATTGTAATTAATAATACATAGTGTTTATGATGCCAGATTGTCATCTAAAGATAGTGATAAAACCTTGTAGTGTAGACTACTACTAGAATCCTATTAATAAAATTGCTTACTCTACGTCACTTCCAAGGCTTAAGGTAAGATGTTCCTTTGTCAACAGTGCTTTTTCTTAAATATTTATATTTAACTCCCTATTTATGGTCTATCAAGAAACCACCCGATGCTGAGAGAAACTATATTTTGAAATAACTCCATTGTATTGCAATGTTTTGTCATCAGTGTGTCCTGTGAAGATACAGATAAACTTCCTTTCTACTAGCCAGAAATATGACACGAGGTCAAGGCTCTATACCCATTGCAGAATGCAATGAAGGAAGAAAACTATATCTACTTAAGATTAGTGCACTGTCTCCTTGACTATTCAGTATTTAGAGTAACCAATCCACACTTCTACAATGGCAAGTTTTTGGTACTCTCTTTTCCATTGGGCTGGAGGAACTTTCTAACTCTGATATTTTTTGAGTAAAATTTACAAATTTTCCTAAATAGTCTGCTGGGTTCTGCCATATACAAAAGCCAATCACAGCAGTGTCTGCTACAGCAATGGATTCTAGTTCTCATTGAAATTCACGTTTCAAGTCAACCTAATTTAACCACAAAAGCATTTTGTTTTCCTTTCACACCTTATTAATTTTGAGACATTGAAACAGGAAGGATGGAATCCCAGCCCCCATTGCAGTGCTGAAAGATGTGCAGACAACTACACAGCAATGAAGGCCCAAGATGTCCATAGATAAATGGAAGCTGTTTGGGTAGTGTGGTTATCTGGGAGGAGTCTTCTTAACATTTTAGTTCAGAAAAACAGGGTGAGCCTACAAGAAGGCAGGAAAGGGGCTATCTACAAAGGCCTGCAATGACAGGATGAGGGGCAACGATTTTAAACTAGAGAAGATTTAGACTGGATGTTAGAAACAAGTTCTTTACCATGAGGGTGGTGGAGCACTGGAACAGGTTGCCCAGGGAGGTAGTTGAGGCC
>JANHGN010018497.1:23357-50231 GCA_024605025.1 Megaceryle maxima
TTCGGTTTTGTTTTGTTTTTTTAAATTCCTAACATTGTTTCGTTACCATATTAAAAACACTCAGACAAACAACAGATTGGTCCCCTTTCAGATAATGAAAACCCTTTGGAAGTGTTTTAATATGATTTGAGTCTCTAGTGAACAGCAGGAAAAATATGCTCTTTTCAGCAAAGTTTTTGAAACTGTTTTCTCAATTTGCAAAGAGCTTCATTATGTACGTGTCAATACAGAAGACCTTTTCTGCCCAAACACATCACTTTATCTAAGGACAAATCTTGGAAAAGGCTACTTAGAAAGTTCTTTTAATCAAATGATATGTAATGAATGATTGCAGCTAGCAATATTTTATGCTTTTGTTGGTTCTGCAGCAACTGGTATTACTGTTTTTTGTAATTTCACATTTCTTAGCAACAAAAAGAAAAGTTTAACTTCTGTTGTTGGAAGCTATGCTAGGATTATTTTCACAATCTGCTCAATTTGTCTGCTCTTACATCTGACAATCCACCATAAGCAATTGAGAAACATTTTCTGCACAAGCTACATTAAGCCTCATGGCAATTATTGCTGTCTTGGCTGATCCATTCAAAACCATTTCTCCATTTAATCCAAAAGCCTAAAGCTCTCTCTTCTCAGGCTGCATATCTTGCTGCATGGAAGGCATGTTACCTCTATAGTCATGGTCAGAATCCAGGTACAGATGTAATGTGATCAGTTAATGTTACAGAGACTCAATGTTAGGTTATAATCACTCTGATTATTCCCACTCTCTGCTGGATCAAGACACCCCTAGATACTGTGCTATACCTACAGGCAGTACTAACCCTATTATAAAAGTGTGTGGTCACCATTTTTAGATACTAAAATTTTGTGTATGAGATGATCCGAACTGCAGTTCTTCTAGTGTAAATCTGGGCACATATCTAAAATGTATCTTTCAGTGATAGTTCAGTTTACAAAAAAAAAAAAAAAAAAGGATATGTTGTTTTTAAAGGTACCGTATGGATGTAATGCCTGAAATAAGAAGAGGATTTGGGAAATAGAGACTTCAGCAGAGACTCCTGAGGTTCAGCATCCGAGAAATCCTTCTGGAAGACTGAATACTTCTCATGGTAGTTGTGACATTTTGGTTTCCTTTGGATAGATTCAGTAATTTTCAGTTTAGTGCCTGAACCAGTGCCTCAAACCCAGAGCCCTGCCTGTTCTTTCTATTTTGGTCAAGGTGCATCTCCAGGTAACAGAAATACCTGGCACTTTGATGATTCATTTACCACATCCACCGTACAATGGCCATGGGCTGTAGACACATTCTGGGCCCTTCCAGTCCCATGCAGGGCAGAGGAGCCATCCCAACCTGGGTGGAAGCAGGCAGCCAGCACGCCAAACCCATCTCTGTATGCAGATGCCCTACGCCTGGGCTGTCCCTGCCTGTGACAGTTAAATAAATAGATGTTCTTTTTTTATCCCAGCCTTTCCTGAACTGAAGACATCCTACAGTTAGCTGTTATTTGTACTTTCTTGCAGAACTAGTTGTCTGCATTATGCACATTGACCGCTGTGATGTGTAAGCACATTATAAAAGGTGGACATTGCAAGAAGTGGGACATTTGGGCTCTTGGACAGGTGAAATAGTTGTGGAAGGGGTGCAAAGCCCTGTAATACAAATTAAGTGGCTCGTTTTATTGGGGCAATAAAGTACAAACACTTACTATTTATTTCATACCTTAACTCTTACATTATACTCCAAAGTTAGCAGATTATTTCAGATTACAATGATTTTGCCAGAAAGAAATCTTCTCTCTGAGCTGTCTGTCTCTGCAGACCAAAGCTGCACAACTGAATTCTGCATTCATAAACTGAAGGGTTTTTTCCTGCAGCTGTAAGCACTAGAATTGTTGTTTGGGATCTGTGGAGAGGCTACATGACCCCAGCAAGGGTCCGTAGCTCAGGTTGAGGAGTTGAGAAGCTCCTGACAGGGCTGGCTCTGCACAGGAGCTAGTTGCCTGCACATTGCAGTCCCACTGCTCAACAAGTCGTTCATCTTCTTGGGCTATTATCTCCCTGACACATATTCACAGACCTGCGCCAAACATTTCATGGACTCAGGGGGACTGAGAGTTGTGGATGGACAGACTTCAGTCCTCAAACCATTTGGGAGTGTGCTCATGGGGCTGAACAGAAACATTGCAAACTACTTGTAGTCTGGCAGAAGAGGAGTAGCGTCACTGACCTTCTGCTCAAGTCTTCAGGTGAATGCTCCCCCTCTCTCCAGGCGAAATATTTTAAGAAGATGCTGGGTGATTTTCAAGTTTTACTTATGTTTGAGAAGCCAATAATAGAGTGGGGCTTAGTTTGCACTTCATTTTTAAGTGAAGCTTTAAAAACCAGTTAATCTTTAAGCAGATAAATAGCTACAAGGGAAAACAAAATGCTGGTACAAATTTTGGCAGCTGATAGTTTTTCAGAAATTTGCCATCCATCTTCAATACTACCATCTAATCTGGGTCTAAGGGAGTTACTGGACCTAATCTCTTTCACTGTGACGGGGATATTCAAACATCTAGAAGAGGATGAAATGTCATCTTGCTAATTCTTTTTTTTTTTTTTTTTTCCTGTAGCCAATTGCTCTTCATAATGAAGAGGATGATTTGTTGATGAAATCACTATTGATTCATTGTTTTCCTGGGAAATCAAGCCTCTAGTCTGTAACAGTGACAGGTCAGTGAAGGATGGCTTTCATGTACTCGAGCACTTCACACCTTCTGGGTTGGGCAGTCTTGATGCACGTCCTTGTACAAAAGCTTCTGTAGGACATTTTCCTTCACTCCTTAGACAGTGGCATTAAATTTGATAGCAAAACTGCTTCCCCCGTCTTTATATCAGTAAGTACATAAAGGTATGTTCAAGCACATGGTTTTAATTTAGACTTTAGTGGTTTTATTTGACAGGGAGAAAAAAATGGTGATCAGTAACCTTGAATTAGAAGCTGACCTTCAAATTAGTCAGCCTTTTTCTTGTAAATGCATTTTTTAGAGTATAAACATGAACCATCTATTTACATAACGTTAGTGACAGCCAAATGATTTCTTACTGGCATTAATGCTGGAAATCTCAAACACTCCTTCCTTGCTGGAAAGTGGTTTATAACTCCTGAGAATAATCTCTCCACTAAGTACCTACAAACAGAAAAGACTGATAATTTTTCAACTAAATTTAGGATTTCTCTAGTATTTCACCGAGGAACCCTCATACAACTACTGGATAATACAAACTACTGTTAAATGAAATGTATGTCACCTTACAGGGCACAAGTAGCAAGCTCTGACTGTGGTTCTGGTACAGTCTACTCCTGTACCACAGTGGCTTTACCCACTGTGCTATAGGAAATGCTGGGAAAGAGCGAAGAGCAGCCTTAGTCCAGCTTGCCACTGAAGAGCCCTGATGCCAACAGAGAACTGGTGATGGCCCTGAGGGATGCTGGTCAACAGCAACCCCATGGCATGCTTAAGTTTCTTCATCTCTGTCATTCCTGGTCTTCCAGGAAGCCAAGGGCAGCAAGGAGCAAGGGATTTCAGTCCTTCTGAAGGATCCTCTTTCAACCAAGGGAGCCACCAGCAGGTCTGCAGTCCACCTCTGCTTTCCCAGATTGAGTGGCACGAGAAGACAACGGAGCAGACTGATGGGCCCTGCATGTGTGCTGCTGTCACTGGTACATGTATGCAAGCACTGCATCCTAACCGAGCTCTCCACAATGGCTTAGAGGTTTTTAGCTTTTTTCTGACATCCAGGGAAAATGAAGGTCATGGAGGGCCACCAGGCTTTTGATGTGCCTGTGTTTCTTTGGCTGTGACCTTTTTTTATATTTAAGAATAAAATTTGATAAAATGGATATATTAAGCACAGTGAAAACTGAGATACAGAGCATGTGTGTAGAATACCCTGCAGGTCACAGGGGCATTTAACAGGTTTCCAGGGGCAGAAATGTAACTTGGTTCATTTTAGTTTATTTTTGCCCACTTTAAATAAGTGGGTTTTGTGGATGGCAGAGCTTTTTGGGTTTTATTGTTGAATAAACAGCAGAACATCCTTTTTTTTTTTTTTTTTTTTTTTTTTTTTTTTTTGAAACTGCATTTTCAGAAGGTCATTTTTTGTATTATTGCAATAAGAGTACAAACCAGAGCAGAGCACTTCTACCTTGTTGCACATTTATTGGCATGCCCTGCTATAATAAGCCATAATAAGTCTCTAAATTAAGATGGTATTTTTCATGCTTTCAGCAACAGCAGCAAAGTACTCTGCTCTTTGCTGTGTGTTGTTATTATTAGCTCTTCTCTGATCGAATTCCAGCCTCGGGCACTGGTTGTGTGATGGGGCCGAGCTCTGATGGCAGGTTTCAGCCCTTGTTTTGTCTAGCTGCATTTGTCCTACCTAATTCATGATAGGAAACACAAAGACTGGGTTGAACAGAAGGGAAGTGCGCAGATCTTTTAGCTATCCTCAAATTACAGCTTACTACTTGTTCCCAAACTAAAGTGGGTTCTGTTTAACACAAAGGGTGGGAAGAGTTTTACTTCAGGCAGAGGTTTATCAACCCCAGCCCCATCTCCAGTGGGTGGGAATAAGAAACAAAGCATCTGAAGGCTCCTTAGATAAACAGCAGCAGGCCACTTTCCTCTGCCCATCACTGTTTTGCTCACTGGCATCCTTGATGGGAGTACCATTGAGCTGTTTATGCTAGAGCATTTTGGGGTGTAGGCTGCTGGGAGCATGGACAGTGTTTCTTTTTTCTTCAGCGTTGCCAAACACTCAGTTCAAGAGGTCCTGCTGCCCTCCTGGGTAATGTGGAGCCTTTCCCAAAGATTCGGCACAAATACTGTCTCTCACCACTAATAAGATCAGGCAAACATCTTCCCCTCCCATCAGAGGAGGATGTTGGTGAGTCCCTGCTGAGGATGTGATCCATTCCTCCTAAAAAACAGCCAGAGACATTCAGCAATGTCCATGTAATGACTCTTAGGGAAAGGGCAGGAGAATCAATTCTTGCAGATGTGTCTCCTGCCTCTTCAACAAGGCTGGGGCTGATGAAGCTTCGCCTTTCTCAGGCCTCCTTCCTTTGGTGGTCTTTGCTGTGCAATGGAAAGATTGTTCTGTAAACAAACCAGATCCCTCCAGGACCAGAAGCCAGATCGAGGAGTCATGTGCATTCACTGTGCTCATTTATATTCAGTTTGCTCATTGTAAAATGAACACGAATAAATCGTGGTCAGATATGAAAGCAGTGTTACTTCACAGGTGGAAAAAACATTTCCTCCATCTCATTTTAGGATGACTTTCTGGGAGTGTAGCACTGTGAGGCTGAGACACGTGTCTTTCTGAGGCAGAAGATTTCTGATCCTCACCAAAGCCTGTAGACATTCTCTGGCTGCCTTCTGAAATCCCTGGTCCTGGGTTTGGACACACCTGGGAAATAAAGTATTGCTGCCTATTTCTCTTCATCACAATGCTCTTCAGCTACACAGGAGGCTTGCTGGTTGCATGCTCCTCTTCCACTAAAAGAGCTTCTTCTCCAGAGGAAAATAATTGAATGGAAAGTTTAATGCAATTAAAACATGGTTCTCTTGGTAAAAGCCTTTGCCTGGCCCGTCAAGAACATTTCTTTTTCAGGATAAATTACAAGTCACCAAAATACCCCTTCTCTAGGTATTTAATGATCTAAACAAACAACAGGAAAAGTTCTTGTTCTTTGTCTGGGTTGCTTTGTGTCCAAAATTAAGTGTTCTCCTTGCTCTGGGTTTCAGTGAAAAGATGTCTCTTGTGCCAGCTCTGTTCTTATGTAGGAGTTAAAAAACAAAACGAAAAAGCAGCCTTGGCAAGAATCTTTCAATCACTCACACCAGCACCATCATTAACAGAGCATTTTTCATAGTGGATCAGTTTTTATAAACTAAGAAAGTGAGGCATCTTCTTTGTGGCCTGCACAATGAGCAGGAGTGTGGCACAGTGGGGATCAGATGAGCTGGACCATCTGCTCACATGTTTCTCTCTGCAGCTTTGGAGGACAATGGTTCCTCCCAGAGATCTCCACAGCCAGCACATGGCTGCCACCAGATTGGCCTTCACTTGTCTTTTGCTCCTTCAGGTTACAGAGCTTTGAACTGTCTTCCAGCTCTGTGGTGGGCAACACCGGTGGCAATTTATTTATGTTCCTGTTATCTCCAGAAACCTCCAATTAGATTTCTCCTGGTGTAGTTTAACACACCTACTGCCTGCAAAAGATCTTTTTTCTTTTAATCCTAAAAACCTTTCTGTTACGAGGTAGAAAAATTTCTGTCTTTCACATATAAACTGACTAATGGGATACATATCATAATACATCAGCAAGCATAGTACTTGTTATTATCACGTTTCCTTTAGATATGACCAACCTGCGCTGGAAGGATGGAGTGGTTTGTAAATGTACATAATAAATGTACATTGTAATTAATTATGTAAATTGCACATAATAAAGAGAGGAAAGGAAATTCTTTGCTCTTTGATAGTCACATTTCATAAGGTTAAGAAGGTTTATTGCACTAGAAAGATGAGGTTAAAAAACATTGTAGGGATTATTTTTTTTTTTCAACCAGTGTTTCCCAGGAGATGAACAAATGTCCAACAGAAAACATTAGGTGTTAGGACTGAGGTAGAATTCAGATGCCATAAACCTCATCCTGCACTGGCACAGATGTCCTCTCACAATCCCACGTTCAAAGGCTGGGAGCACATTTCGTCCCATCTCAGATGGATAGCTGCTGGTTTTTCACCTCCTGCTGCTGCTTCCTCCAGATCTGGAGGAAGCCCATAGGAAAGCAAATGAATGGAGAAGATGTCACGGGTGCAAAAAGGAGCAGACACTGGCAGTGGACAACACCATGGGATAGTATCAAGTGTACATCAAGGAAAAAAGTGGTGATGCCACTTAAATCAATAAACGTCATTGCAATTTTTGTCCTTTAAGCATCTAATCATGGGGTTTTGTGCTACTGACAGCCATTCTTGGTCACTAGAGTCACTATCTCACTAGTTCCTGGAAACCCACATTGGCCATGCTAAAAGAAACAGGCTTTAAAGATTCATCTGTGGCTTAACAAAATAAACTGTTTCCATCTGTACAGATTCATGGATTGTAGACTAAATAAAACTTATATCCTTGTTGGCTATCCCAGGGACTGTATGTGAGGTATGGTGTGTTTCTTAAGCTACTGCAAAAAAAAAAAGAGCTCTATGGGGAGCCCATCATGACCTATACTGCCACACTTACCCGTTTTCATCTTCTTAAATGCTCCATTGATTGGTAATTTCATGGCATATATGTACGAAGCTTGTATTGCAGAGATTTGTCTGTAAAGTACATTCAAAACACCAAGCAACTTAAGTTAGATACAGTGTGATCTTTTCTGGTAATAAAGACATACATTTTTTGTTAGTGTATCGAAGCTGTTACAGAATAAAACTCAGTTACAATATGATCAGAGGTATCTTGCTGGTTCTGTTATGCCTTCTTACACAGTATTTGTAAATGAATTAGTAAAACCATTTGTGAAGATTCCTCCTGAGCATTTGTTCATTCTTATTAAAGAGTTACCAAGAGGTCCCTGTAATTTCCTAGCCTTTGAGTTAAAGGTATCAGATTTATTTATTGTAACTGATAATAATGAAGAGAGAAATGAACTCTGACCCGGGTTTTGACAAAGAAAAAACCCATTCAGATCTGGAAGAACTCTAGATTCAAATAAGACTAGAAAGAATATACTAAAAGTAGTGAAGGAAGGAAATTTGATTTTAGTGTCATGGAATAGTTTGAGTTGGAAGTGACCTCTGGAGCTTACATGATACAACCCCCTGCTTGGAGCTGGACAAGCTTCTACACTTGTTAGGTCTCTTCAACACCCTGCTCAACTGAGTTTTGAACATCTCTAAAAATGGAGGGTTTGTATTTATGCATTTTCTTATTCAAATAATATACAAAGAAATAATTCACTCCTGATGTTTAACACAGGGGTTGCCTGACAGTGTAGGAATTTTGGATTCAGCGTCAAATTTTTGTTTATCTTTGAAATTCCTTGACACATCTGAGTAGCAAAGAGAAATAAAAAATTCACCATTTGCACCGCTGTAGAAATAAAAACATAGACAAAAAATCAAATATCATACTTATTCTAACAGACAAAAATGAAGTTATGATGACACTCTTGGCTGTGGAAAATACCTTTCTAGGTATGAATTTAGATATATGAAAAAAGGTCTATGACAGTCACTGGAAAAACTCAATGTCTTTAAAAGACATTAAACGGCCTGAGTACTTGCACAGCTTTTTAATTTTTAACCTTATGCATCCTTGGCAAAACTGAGTGCCTAAATGGACTCATTATAATGACTCAAATCTGTATCAGGAAGAGGATGACTACACAGAAGAAATGTTTCTTTTCTCTATGTTTTTAAAATTTTTAACAAAACTATTAAATGCTATTTCAACAAAAGTGTCTGGATTAGATTTTGCCAGACTTTTTTTTGTTTGTTTGTTTGTTTATTCTTTTAAATTCAAGTTCTACACCTCTTAATATAAACACTTTTTCTTTTTTAACTAAAGCATTTTCATTTTAGCCAAGTGCTCAGCTTCATCTCCAACTCTCCAACACCATATCAGTGAAGTGACATTTAACAGCCAGCTTGCATGTTCTGGTCAAGGACACAGTGGTCTGCAGGCATGGAGGTTTTATCTGATGCTGTATTCTTAAAACTCTCCCATTCTTCCTTCCACTTTCCTTCCCACCCTTGGCCATTATAACTCTCATTTTTATGCTACAGAAAATTTAAAGTAAGTAATGTAAAGGAGAGTCTGCATTTTTGTCTGTACCAGGTTGTCTTCCCACACACATTTGGAAGGATAAGTAGAAAATGTTTCAACTGTCCAGACTTCCGACCACATTTACATTTATAGTACTGCCATAAAATAGCTAACTTGCATTTGACCTTTGAAAAGCAAAATGATGTATCCTGAACCACCTTTCCCAACAACTTTTCTATACAAGTCATCTCTTACAAATCCATCCTACCCAAAAAATGCAGAGGAATACGTAGGTGTTGGACTGAAGGCCACTCCAAAACATTTTGAAGGCTAGAACAAGAGAAACAAGGCACAGGACCAGGGCTATCCCATGTCAGAGCTGAAGCTCAGTGATGGACCAAATCCACGACTGCTATGGGTTGTCCCAGCTCCACTGACTATTTAAGCATGTCACTTCCCACAGACTAAGAGTGCCAATCATCAGTACTCTAGTTTGGGGGCTGCTAACCAAGATGGACCAGATCTTTCCAATGAATTCAGCTGCACACCTCACCATATGGCTGGAAAGGTCTGCGTGCCCACCTCCAGCGGCAGAAGCAACACAATGGGTTTTGTGTATGTGTCTGTGTGCATTGCATAATTCACAACCCAAATTTAATCCAAAATATTTGGATGACAGCCCACCCCACGCTTGCTTGGTGGAGCTGAAAAGGCATCCTGAGAGCAGCACCAACAGCTGGGGAGCAGCCTGGGATGGTCCAGCTCCCAGGCTGGTGGCCCTGCACCTGCTCAGAGTCACAATCCAGAGACTGTGAAAGTACAAAAGATCCTGTTTTTTAAATCAGCTTTGGAGGCAGCTGAAGTTTGCCCTGGTGATAGCAAAGCAGGGGATAACTTTCAGCTGATACCCCAGTTCCAGACCACCTTGCCTACCAAAGCTCTGCAGGTCATTCATTTCTTACAGATTTTTATTCCAGTGGCCACTGGGAAATACTTGACAAGTCACTGCTGGTTTATGGGTGGGAGTACACCTTAACCACACCTGACAGAAGCGAGGTAGGGACTTGTAGCATTTTAATGCATAACTGTTAATGTCCATTTGCCTTTCAGTGGTGCTCGCAGCCTGAGATTTCATTTTAGCTGGTATAATACGCTTGCATCATTAACAACAATTACCAGTCATTGTTCCATTTGGATTTCTCTTGCTAATTAGATTCACTCCAACAATCTGTATGGCCCATAAACCTAACCCCAAAAGGAGTATCTTCCCACAGTGAACAGAAAGGAATATGAAGAATCAGTTTAATAACTGTATTTGACTTAGCTTCTCAACACCAACATGTTTAACAACAGGCTGCAAGGGCTCCCTCTGCTCCCGGCTGATCTCGCGAGAGGAGAGCTGCTTTGCCAAACCTGCCAGTGATGTGTGGGTCTTACACAAGCTTTAAGAGCCTCCACTTTTAATTCTTGTGGTTTTGCATGGGCATCCAGCTCTTCTCTTTCTTATTTACCCTTCTCTCACACTCTGCCATTCCCTCCCACCCCTCTCTTTAGAAAGGCACCAGCAGTGGAGACAGTAATAGCTCCTAGGAAAGCTAAAGGAATACAGAAACATAACTGTGCAGTCCCTCTGTAAAGGGCATGGCGCTGCAGCCCAGTTTTGACAGCCCTGAGCATCTCTGCTCCCCTTGCTGAACTGAGTGGGTGACAAATTTGGGCTGGAAGCCTTTTTTTAGCAACTTGCTAAGCCTAGTCTGCCAGCCCTGAGCAACTGCCCCTCTCCAACAGCATCTCCACAAAAAAAGTAGGAATACAGCTTTCAGACCTGTGTGGTCCCATGTCTGACTGACTTGAGGCACAACCAGAGGGTCAGACTCTGTTCATATCTGTTTATTTAGGTTTCATCTGGAGCATTCCTGAAAATTCCCTCCTCCACAACACATGCAGAAAAATTTCTGGCACTTTCTAGACAGAGCAATGTGTAGTTTATCACTGGCTGTGGCAGAGAGGTAGTTGGTTTTATTCATTTTTCAGTTGTTTTTCCAAGCTTTGAGGAAAAATATTAGACCAAATACCGGTCTAATATTTGGTCTAATATTGCAGTTGCATGCAACTGCAACCACTCCTCCTGGTATGCCACGATTGGAGTCAGACCTCTGGCACTGCAGCACAGCTTGAGTCTAGCTGCAGTGTGAGGTGCTGGTGGAAGGACTGGTAACTCCCAGGACAGGGGGTGAAACATTGCACCAGGGCTTCATTTGATGCCAAAGCACTCGAGAGACACCACTGAGCTGGTGCAGCCTGGCCTGTCCTCTCTCCTCTACCCTACTTCCACCTATGCCGCTTGCTCCAGGGCTTGCTTTTGCCCCTGATCCAAACAAAAGAAATGTGGGTGTGCTGGCATCTGGCAGCAACGGGGGCTGGCCGTAGGCTAGAGCAGCCCTGTGTAGGCAGCGGTTGCATACTTGAGCCCGAGACTGCAAAAGGATGTTTGTTTCATCACACTCCATCCCCATCACCATATACTTCTGCTCCAGGAACTCCTGGGAGAGAGGGTGTCTGGTCCCCTCATCTCCCTTTCAGCTCTTCTCTGCAGCTGCTTTGCTGTTAATGCATCTTTCCCAAAAGGAGAGGCAGGAAGGCAGGAGAGTCGGTCTAGGCTGTGTATGCTGGCACTAGTATTTCCTCATCTCAACTGGAAATAGATGCAACACAAGGATCAAGCTGGCAGCACACAATTCTTCTATGACTATCTAATGCTGATTTTTTCTTCAGTTATTTTCCCAAGTGATTCAATCCCTGTTAATAGCAAAAGACACCTCTGACACCGGTTTTCACTTGCATGACTCTTTGTCTTTTATTTGAATGTCATCCTTCTTTTATTACAGCCATTCTCAAGGTGCCCCAGTCATCCAACCTGGCCTCCAAACCACCTCTGTGCCAGCAATGCGTCACGGCTTTGTGCAGCACATTTAATCAGCATGATGCTCGCGTGTGCCAGGAGCGTGCCATTAATGCAAACATTAAAACAATATTGGTCCCAAAACTCCAGTTTGAAGAACTCTCCCAGATAACTCCTGAGATCTCCACCCTCAGCATTCATTGTCTCCTCTTCTTACCAGTGATGCAATTCCTCTTCTAATCTATTTTGTCTCCAGCAACATCAGTTATTTCACACTTGACATCATAGCAAATACATTAAAGTAGTCTAGGTAAAGGAAATCTGGCAGATATCACATGTCTGGAAAAATAATTGTTTTATCAAAGTGAACCATCGGGTTAGTCTGGCAGGATGTACCTTTAGTTTCATTTCATCCCATTTTTTATGTGCCTTTGCATTTTTAATTAACCTTCAAGGCATGTTCCTAAGCCCCTCATACCAGTGAGGTCAGAGTTACAAGGATGACAGTTGTCTGGATTATTTTTTAACCCTGCACAACCAAATGCATTGTGATGGATATTTTGCACTCACTGGGTCCCTTGCTGACTTGACAGATGTATAAAACCAGTTGCTATCAGACATACCACCTCACATGCTGGTCTTTCTGGAACTCCGGGACAAGCATGACTTGCCTCCCTAAGAGGAATACAGCCTGCTTTTTGAGCTTGCCTTCCCCACAGCAGTGATTCCATTTCCATATCCCCGTTCCCATTAACCAGCCTGCTTTTGCCTCTATGGTTCGGCTTCCTAAAATGAGAACAGAGGTAAAATACTCCTTTGATTTTAGGCCATTCCTAGATTATCTTTAATCTCATTTACTTCACAGCAGCCTGACTCTGCTTTTCTTCCTCTTTTGCACTGAGATTTGAAGAAGTTTTTCCCTTTTTTTTTTTTTTCTGGAAAACTGTGCAAGTTTCAGCTCAGGTTTGTTTTTGACAGCTATACTGGTGTTTCTTGACCTGTAAATGATCAGGTCCTCTTTCTGCAGCCTGCGAACCCTGGGTCTTCCTGGCAGCATTCCTGGGGCTCCTCGGGCAGGACGAACCAGAGAACAGAGTGCCACAGACACGTGGAGTGAGCAGGCAGGGTGTGGGATCCCTCACCTCTATGTCTCTGCCTGTGGCTCCCCTGTACTCAAGCCTCCTCCGTATCCTTTCAGACCAGCTTTGCTGAGGAACACCACCCCACTTCATCAGTTTATCCATTGGCAAACTGAGTCTCAGATGCATAAGCATTTGTGTTCATTCCTCCTTTTGCTTCAAGCAGTGAGAGCTACTCAGTTCAAAGCTGTGCACTGTGAGTAGATCCCTAGTAACTTAATTGCACATCAAAACAACATGACCTTGTACAAGTTCATTGATGAAGATGTTTGTTGGTTGTCAAATACAAGAATATCTGGGCCCTACCATTCCTAGCTTTGAAGCATCATCGAGTAATGCAGTCTTCTCTGACTGCCAAAACACTGAATGAAGATATGACTAATTTCCAAAAGAGTTTTTATCTCAGCCCAAAACATGAGCAGCAGCTAAAGGAACAAAGACAAAGTGTATTTCTGACCACACAGCATTGCTCCTGCTGCGCTTCAGAGGCCACATGTGACCATGCAAAAACTTCTCGGAAGAATGTTGTCAGAAAATTTTATGCTGGGAAGCAAGTGGTTATCAGCCCAAGGTGTTCTAAGGCATGGTGGAAAATGCTCCTTACTACCTGGAGGACAGAAGCAGGCCAAGTCTAAATGGTGTTGGAGAAGATTTTCCTTGACAGATCTCTCCAATGCAGACAGGTGCCTATTGCACTCTCTGCACAAAGGACTATGTGGCCTTGCCTGCATGAGCCTTGGATCAGTGCTAAGAGTAATTCTCTCAGGCTCTGCACTTCATTTCATCTAACCTCATCAATTACCTCTGCCCTCCAAATCCTGCTGGATGTGCTAGATTAGCAGTTCAAGAAAAAAGATTTCATATCCCAAGAGCAGACACACTGCAAGTGCTGCTGTGAAGGAGAATTTATAGATTCTTGTTTTCCATTCGGTTACACTATTGAAAATATTTTTGTCAGTGATGACAGTTCTTTGGTGCCTGAAATGGGAGGCTGGGCCTTAGGATGGCCACTAAATCTGCCCCTTTTCTGCACTTTTGAGACCAAGCCACGTGTCAGGGGACTGGATCGTGATTTCAGCCCAAAGGAGACACAGATGCACCCTGAAAATATACAAGGACTGAAGAAGCTGTGAAGTCAATCCATGCTCCATACATCATGTCCTGTAGAATGCTACAGGACAGCAATCAAATAAAACATGTAAGACGTCATTGCAGTGCTGAATCCTGGCCTTAGCAGAGAAACCTTAGCGGGGCCAGATCCACATCTCTCGTTCTGCGCTCAGCAGTCGGATGAGAAGCAACAATTTCATTGTGAAATGTCATGAATCTACTGGGGGGGGGTGTGTGGACAAAACACCCATATCAATATTGGCTTCTGTTTGCATCAAGTTATGATGATTTTGCTCGACTGCATGTCTGGATGAAACAGCAGAAAACACAAACAGAGATGGAGCCAGAGCTTACCTGTGCACTACTTTTATCTTCTTGCCTTTCCAGCGCACCCATCACAGCAGCGTCTGGGTGATAGGTCCATCTCTTTACAAAACAGGAAGACCGTGGGCTGGTTGGCTTCTCTGATGAGCTATAAATTACATGGGCTTTTCCTGGCTACCAGCCTGCATGGTACGCTAGGTAAGGCAGGCGCTAATGCAGGGTGCTGCAGTGGCCAGTGATAGGATAATTACTGTTATTGCATTAGGAGGGAATAGATGAGACTTAAGAGCCCGAGGGAAAAAGAGTCCCAGGAACTGGAGCACTGAAGGCATTGCTAACTGCACGCACACAAAGGCGACCAACCTATAAATAATCTGACCTCTTTGTTCCAGTAAAGTGGCACAAAAATTAAGAGCCCCCCCTGGTTCAGGAAGAAACTTAAAATGCATGACTAAATTGGGCATAGCTGAGCAGCCTTATTGACACCCCTGGGGCCCAAAGGCATTTCTGCTTTGGGAGCCTCTGTGCTCACGTGGGAGAATGGCTGCTGGGAGTTGTCCTGCTGGCAGAGCAGGGGGGAGAGGTTAATTACTGAAGGTGAATATGTAAAAGCACCCTGAGAAATTTTGAGCAGGAGTTGTCAAGAATACCTAGAGTTCAGCGAAGTGCTCTTTCTCTGCTAACTAAGTTACAGCTGAAGAAAGAAATCTATGTTAAGTTCAGTTATCTAATAGTAGTTAGCAACTTGAAAACGAAAAGCTGACATTTGAAACAAAAATATTAGCTAAGTTGTTAGAACATAAGCCTAACAAATGTAGCCCATAAATTTGCCAGCTAAAGAAACCCAAAACAAAACAGAAAAAAAAAAAAAGAAAAAAAAAAAGAGCCAGCAACAAGGCAGGTCATCTCCAGGTTAACTTCACCCTGCATGTGTATCGTCTCTCACCTTTTGGGAGAAAACCCACCCCAAAATGTGCTTGTTCAAATGAAAAGGCTTGTCATCAGGCTCTGAAGGTCCTTGGCAGCCTTGATAAAGTAAAACAAGAACCACTTGTGAAAAAAAAAAATAAAGGCTTTGACGGTTGCCTGAGGTGGGGAGTAGCACCATTTACAACTATTTTTTTTCCTAGCTATTGATCACAGAGACTTAGAAAAATTCTATCTGAAAATTATTTGTATATATAAAGAGATCATAGACTCTTCCCGGCTTTTGCTTTTTATCTTGGTAGTAAAGAGAGTAAAGAACTGTTTTCCTTGTGCTAGAGGTGGGTAGCAAACCTGGAGAGGGTGTGTGACTGATCCAGCATCGCCCACCCCACCACCAGCCCCCTGAGCCCCCTTGATTGGTATCCACAGCAGATACCTGTGTCCCAGGGAAGACATAGATACGGGATGAGTTTAGACCCATTTTGTTGCTTTGGGCCCAGCAGGGTGTGAGTCTTGGCTGTGTGCTACTGGGTTAGCAGCTGGCTAGAAAAGTGACAATCCAGCAGCCTTTTTTCCAGGTGAGGGGGAAACAATGGGACACAAAGTGATCTGCCATAGAAATTACATTGGCCGTTTGGGCAACTGCAGGAGGTCCAGCCACTCTCATTTGTGCTGTGAACACCTGGAAAGCGAGGAGATCTCAGGCATGTACCCATCCCTCTTACCTCACTGTATTTCATGTATCCAGGGACACCGCAGGTGAGTAAAAGGACACAGTTCTTCTCATGTAACTACTTACCCTGACCCACAGCACCTTTCCGCTTCACCGGCTCCCCATGCCTCGCACGTATACACAGCCCCTAAAGCAAGCACTCTGAAAAGACTGGAAGCATAATCCAAGTTTGCATTATAATCCTTCCTATGCAGTTTAGTCATTAGTTGCCACGGAGCAATTAAGAATTAACAGGTCTAGCTGAGACAGCCAGTGTTTTCTGGTTGCTTTCTCCAAGCTCCAAGGACCATTTCAGCTGATCTCCTGGATGGCTTTCAGCCCAGTCACATATGGCAGAACCTCTGCAGCCAAATATTGCCTGGTCACACGTTGTGTGTGTGTCCTGTGTTTATACTGCTTCAATGCTGGGAGTCAGGATGTTAAAAGCTGTATCGTCTGTTTGTTTCTCATGCTCCTCCCATGTGCATTGCCCTGATGTCCCAAAGAGCTGCTGAGTTGCAGAAGCAGCCAAGAGGCAAAGTTCGTCTCTTTGTTCTGAGGTAGCACAGTGCCTGGCATGGCTGTTCCTGGTCCCTGACTCAGGGCACAACCATCTTCAAAACAAATAAAATGAAGAAGGAGAACATCTTTGGGCCCATATTTGACACTTGTATTCCAACACCACTTGACATTATATAAACCATATGGATTGGTATGGTAGTTATTTTCACCCATCTGTTTAACAATCATTTTATTTTAATCAATATTTATTTAACTTGCCAGCTAGACAAAAGCTCCCTTTTTTCTTCATCTGATTCAATTGATGTTTCCTGACAGAATGAAGCTAGACTGGATAGGACAGTACAAACTGTGCCCGTCTTCTTCATCTTTGGTTTGCATCTCTTGTAACAAGTCCCAGGATTGTCACAGAGCCAAGGCACATCTTACATCTCGCGGATGAACTGGGACTGTACATAGCTGTATACCCTGGGACAAGAAGCCAAGAAACCTGCCAAAACAATGTGTTGACACAATCATTAGCATATTGATTCTCAATGCAAATTACCTCTTCATACATTGTGAAACACTTCACAGTTTCAGAGGACTTCAGAGGAGCCTGTAGTTTCTTATAGGCACCACAACAATTAAATACATGTCTTCAGTTGCAATATTAAAATACAATTCTGGGTGAAGGATCGCAGAAAGGGACATGCACATTGCACAGATAAAAATGGGTGGGATACATCTACCTCATATTTCCCCTCCAGAATATGCACGATAAATTAAATTCCTGAAGGAGCTTTCAGGCAATGGGTACTTCAGGCCTTCTTAGAACTTTTTTTCAGTTTCTTTGGAGGAAATGGTCTCTATCTTGTGTCACCTCAGCCTCGTGCCAAAGGAGAGAGAGAAGTGGCTGCATGTTAAGGATTGAATCACAAAGTTTAATCTCAGCCCACTTGTCTGTGAAGAAAAGTTTGCTTTAGCAAAATCTAGAATAGACTGGCTTTCAGAGGAAGTAATTTTTCAAGCTCAGTCACAAGTGCAGGTGAAAAAAATGAACTGTCACATTTACATACAGTGGAGTTACATAGAAACTCTGAACCTTAAGTCAGCACGTGGAAAAGTGTGAGTGAAGCAACGCTGTAACTTGCTGCCCAGATTAGTTCATGCCCAGCTCCTGATGCCAACATTTAAAGTCTTTGTGAAATGCTGAAGTATAAAGGGTAGCACTGGGTCTCAAGTCCAAAGTCAACTGATATTAGGAAAGGATGCAATAATTTTACAACCATTAACAGTATTAATGACCCTGTGAGCCTAGACTAAAAGCTGCCAATCCTCATGCCTCAGAAAGACCCAGAATTATCTCTGCAAGGAGGAAAACTCCCCCTCCCTCCCCAAACGTTCTGCAGCGTTGTAAAAATTAGCAAACTACCTAAACTGCAGGCTGAGGGGGCAGAGCTGCCTGCAGTGCCAGAGGCAGATCCCTTCCAGAGACAAATCTGACACCCTGAAGTGCCCACCAGGTCACCTGGGTTTAATTGTAGGTCCAGGTACAGGGTGGTGAGTCCTACAAAAGGGAGCCACTTAATCACAGTAAAATTTTGGGAACAAGTCACCGTCCCTTAATGGAAGGCCCTGAGGTACACCAAGAAGACCAGATCTCATACGTGATGCCTTTCTCCTTTCCTCCAGTGATGCCCTTTGCAAGTTCCTCACCTAGATGTTGCCACATGCTAATGCTACCATAAAGCCTTGATGAAAAACACCATCTTGCAAGCATTTTTAAGTGCTTCAGGAGGGCCTTAAAAAAGACCACTGAAAGACCCAGAAACTCTCTGGAGTGCTCCAAGAAACAGGAGACAAGTGAAGGCATTTCATCTTCTGTAAAAGCACTCAGGTCAGCTCAGGATTTGTTCAAGCTTAGTTTTCTAGAGAAAGAAGTCATATAAGGTCAGACACTGTACAGAAACTCTTGAAAGCATAGGCTGGTTTTGGTCAAGCATGGCAGGTCATGAGGATCTCTGTGATCACCCAGTTCCTAGGAGCTTTCATGCAAACTTTACCCTTTTCTGATTCACACAGGGAGGCATGACCAGAGGGGTCAGGGGTGCCAGCAGAGGACATGGAACTGCACATAGGTTCACTGAGTATTTGTTCCCAGTGGCAGAGAGCAACTGACTGATACCTGAATGATGGGCTACACCGGCTACAAAGCCAAATTCTGTCCTCTTGAGTGTGTGCATCCAGAAATGAGGGGAGGTCCTAGACACGGGGGTTGAGTGGCACCATTTGAAATAGCTTTTGTTCTGGTGCAAGTGCAATTCAGATCCTTCACTCCACGCCCCAACAAGTCCTGGCTGTCGGCAGCCTTGAAAACTGCCTGTAATTGCAGGCTCGAAGGGAAAGGGGAGGGACTGCCTAAGGGTCTTTGAAACACAGAAAAGGTGTCCAGGTCGGTTCAGTATCCTTTCATGGACTCAATAAAAGGTTAATCAAATCATCTGCGATGAAGGCAAGTTTGGCATCCCTTCCCTGGGTTAGCAGTAGTGCAGAATCCTCAACATGATTTCTTACAATTGATGTTATTATTTGGGAAAGGCTTTAAATACAGTCCTGGGGGTGGTGGTGGGGTCATAAAAAAACCCACCTCAAACTCAGAAGGCTGCACGGGCAGAATTGTAATAGAAATTGTCACTTTTCCTGCTTGTGAACATAATTCATGCAATTGGCACTTTATCAGAACTAATTTAGCCCACTTTCTCATTTAAACTACTGGAAAGTGAGTTCAGGTAGGTTCCTTCAACATAAAGGACATCTTTTAACGCAACTTTTTCTCCTGTTCACCCCACCCCCACCCAATGCTATTAAATGACTTGAAACGTGACACAAAAATACACTCCTTATCATATCAGTTAGCTTCTCTCACTATAGCAGCCCTTATCAACATTCAGCAGCCCTATTAATGCAGACTCCTGCAATCAGCAAGAAAAAGTAGCACTCCACAGATCTCTGATCCATCCCTTCCTGATATCATAGGCCATTTCTGGATGCAGAATAAGGAGCAGGAGCTCTTTTTATGCCAGTAGTTTTCTCCATTACTTCTAGTCTGCATGCCCACGGTCCAGAGCTCTCACGGCTTGCCCCGTGGCAGACCCCCAAAGGTGCCAATCTAACACAAAGCTGCCCTGCCCTGGGAGGTGGCTGCTGGCTGCCCTGCTGCTGTCACACCGGGTACCTTCCTTTGGCGAGGCTGGGAGAGCCCTGTGCCTGACGTCCAGCACATAGGTTCAGGGGCAAGTTTACCTGCATAAACATTACACTGCTAACTACAAACTGCTCTGAATAGATATTGCAGATTTGCCTTAATCCTCTACTGCAAACCATTCCTCACAGGCTGCCAGAGTTTTTGTAGAAAAAAAAACAAACTGCAGAGATCTGAGTCTGCAGAGTTTACTGTAAGAAGCAGGGCTTCAAGGAGTCAAACTCTTCAGGAACTGGGAGCTGGCCATCCTCACTGGGCACTAAATTTGGCTTACAAATAAGAGAAACCCAGACCTCAGCAGCTACATCTCCATTCTTCTTAGTAGAGTTTTGTTTGCCATGTTTTAGTCCTCACTGGGTGTATTGCCAATCTCCTTACTAACTGCTTTCCTCGGGTTATTTTCAGTTCATAGGTTGCTGTACTTCATTTAAGATTCCCAAGAAACTACAAAATAATGTAAACAACTGTTTTCAAAACTGTTTGTATCCCCCCTTGTTCCCTCCTGAGGTACAGAGGAGGATGGGACCGAGGTGCCCTTGAGATACCATACTTGATCTTGACTGAGAGACAGGGTTGGCAAAAATAGGCAGAGGAAGGATGTTGCAAAACAGCAGTGAAATCTTTTCCCTTGGGATTTTGAGATTGGTCGGGCAGGCAAAGCTGGCAGGAGGTAAAGGGAATGACCTCTCCACTTTTGCTCCACATAAAGGCAGGCTTGTGAGGAGGAAGCCCGTGTTTTGCGAATGCCTCTTGGGCAGAGCTTACAACAGGCACAAGAGGTTACGGGAAGTTTTGGGGCACCCCTGCAAAGCCAGATGCACCTTTGGCATCTCTGAAATGTCAAAGTACCCCAGCACCTCTGCAATGGCAGGGTACCCACAGCACCTCTGCAGTGCTGGGTAGTCCCTGGTGACACTGCAATGCCAAAGTTCCCACAGTATCTCTGCCATGTCAGCGTGCCCAGCTGAGCTCAGGAGCAAGCCCTGGGAGGTCCCACCACTGGTCCACACCTGGGGGACTCAAGCCCAGGCAAGTCCCACTGACATTCCCCTGCTTACCCTGTCTCAGATCCAACCTTCAGCAGCCACCCCCCCCTTATGCAACCTCATCAGTCATGGCTTGTGAGGGACAAGAGGCAGGCAAGGAGGTTTCATCTGGAGTCCCCAGGAACTGTGTTTTTCCCCTGAGGCTTCACAGCTCTCTTGCAGGGAGGACAGGCCAGGTAAGGAGACAAAATCTCCGCATGCAACTTCTGTTGCAAGACAGAAACTGCAAAGCATGGTTGCTAGCTGTGAAAAATTATCCAGGGAGGTTTCTCTCTTATGAAATCCACCTCCTGATCATCCAGCAGAAATCATCCTTGCCCTCCCTGGTGCTGCCACCCCTCAGCTTTTCAGTTCTACCTTTGACTTTCGTACAAGCTTTTAGGAAAGGCTCCACACCAGGCTGCTGGGCAGTGTTAGCCTTGCTGCCTTTCCTAAAATGCAGTTTCAATTAGATGAAAAGAAACCCCCAAACCCTATCGTAGCTTCACACTATTGATGCAAATGGTTTAGGTTTTATTGGGGCTTATCAGATATAATTTTGGCCAATCTAAGGTGAATTTTTATATTCACAGCTTTGGTTTATTATTATTTAATGTATTTTAATGTGTTATTGATATACGAAATGGTGAAATGTAGCAGATCTTCCTTTTAAGTATTTAATCCTCATGTGCACAAAAGCAGAGAAGTTCATAGTCCCCTGACCATTTCATTTCTCTATTTCCAGCATCATTCTCCAATGCCTGAAGAATTATTACAGATAAGAAGGAACCATTCCATGGTTAAATTACTTTCTTTTTTTTTTTTTGTAGGAAAGGAGGAAAAAGCAGGTGTTTTCATATCACCTTTAAGAAGTTTTACCAGTGCAGGAATGGGCTAAATTTGGACCAGCGAGCTAGAGCTCAAAACCATGTATTGCCAAATCAGTTCCCTTCTTTTAGACTAGTTTTCATCAAGTTGAACATGAAAGCAATTTCTTAACATTAAACCCTGCATTTGGTACAACAGCAATTTGAAAGGTGTAAATTGCTAAACAAGTTTGTAGGGAGACACTTATTTAACTATTAATTTAAGTAATGATAGGTTCTCAGTGCTCTCTATATGAAACTGTTCTGTTTCTTACCATCTGTTCACATCATCATCCTCAGGGCGATGAGTGGTGATAAAGAAAACTGGAAATGAAAACTTCTTTCTAAACTTTTGGCTTGGATGCATACAAGCCACTGTGTCTGTCACATAACACAAAAAAATACACGTTTGCTTCTGATGAATGTCATTTTCCTGGGGAAAAGGGAAAAAAAAAATCCCTCTAGTTAGTCAGTTTATGAGTAATTTATGGTTGTTTTCAATGAGTGATTTAGCCGTGACTGGGGAGCAGGCTCTTGGGGAGCCACATACACATGGATTACACAACGAACATAAAGCATAATAGTGTCATTACCCCACCTCTATTTTTTTAAATACACTTCCGTCTGCTTTTAGGTTGGGTCGTTATTCACAGGGAGCACCCAGCTCTGTACAAGGAAGCAGTGAATCCTTCTCCAAAGTGTGCAGCCAGCAAGGAAAGCCAAGTTTTACTCAGGTCATCAGATCAGAGCTCTTATTTTCTCAGGAAAATGCAGCACATCTTTTTTGCACATTCAACTGTGGAGGAAAGACCTTGATTAACCCAGTGAAGCTAAATCACCTCCCTAAATGCAGCTATGACACAGTAGCATAAAAGTCAAAACTCAAATGTGCCATGAAGTAATCCCGCTGAATCCCAGCAGCTCCTGACAGTCTCTTACAGAGCCCGGTGGGCAGCGACCTGTCATCTCCTGTGGTCACTGACCATCCCAACAGCCTGGGGCCTTGCGCTGCAGGCAGAGATGACATCAGGGGGCACAGCAAAAGGGGTGCAGGGTCTGTGGTCCCACAGCATGCCAGGAGTCCTCAGCACTGCACCAGTCCAGCCAGGGGACGTCAGCCGAAGGGAAGCTCGGGACAGCCCTTTGCACCGCATTTATTTGCTTGTTTTCCTCAGAGACCCTCAGCTGCCCACCCCTCAAAACACCAACCAAGCATGAGGGAGCAAGAGACTACAGCAGCTTGGAAGAAACTGCTCTAGTTTATATCATAGGTAAGGGCAGTTGTAGACAAAACAGGAACAACGACAGGGAGAGCCCCCCGGCAGGTTTTTCTCCGGGTCCATGCACTGGGCAGGGCAGGCAGATAGGATCTGCAGCACTGTAAATCAACTGGCGGCCAAGGCAGAAGAGAAACGGATTGTGAAATGAACTGTAAAATAAACATCTAATGTAAACATCCAAGAGGCAGTGGTTTGTTTTTTCTGTCTGGGAGCCCAAGCCTGGTACAAGTTACTGGCTGACTATGCTGGGACCCTGGGGGGGGTGTGTGTAGGGGGGGGTTTACTGCTGACCCTGTTGAAGGGCAAGGAGGCAGTGACCGCTCTTCTTTGCCAGCAGGCGAGGATGCTGATACCATCATGAGCATCCCTGCTGTCCTCTGGCACAGCCCATCACATGCTGGCTTGGGTGCCAGAGCTTTGCCCACGGTTGCCAGCATAGGCTACCTGAGTTCTCCTGACTCGGAGGGAGTCCCTCCTAGACACCAGCCTTGGTGGTCTGGCTACAGCAATGGGGACATCCAAAATGCCTTCAGGCTACATCTTTCTCCAGGGTCTGTGTTTTCTGATAAGCTAGTGCTCACCCAAAGCTGCCTCTCCCTGCTGTGCATCCTGTGTCCCTGCCCATGCCAGCACTGCTGCTCACTGTCAGTGGGGCTTTGCTGCTTGCATCTTCTCCTGGTCCAGCTCGTCCTCCCTGCTGGGACAGCCACCATGTGCCCTCAGTGGGGGGAAGCTGGCCATCTCTGAAACAAACCTGACTCACTGCAGGAATATCTGCCTTTTCATCTGTATTTATACTTCTGGTCTTTCAGATTTGCAGGCATCCGGACATGAGAGGGTCAACAAATACTGGAGCATGTGGAGTGCTTTCTGCAGTGGTTTTCATCAGAAAAAGTAAATCTACAGGGCAGAGCATTTTCTCAATGCTTAAGTGTCACCAGGAACAGAAGAGAGCAACTTCTGTTTGCAGCCAGACACGCCTGGAGAACAAACCAGGACAAGATGTGGCTTCTCTGGGGGCAAAGTGAGATGCTAGACAGCGGAAGGAAACCAAACACCAGACTTTGAGCAGGTGGTTGCACTACATCAACACCTCTCTGGGGTCTGGGGAACACCCTGGCTCATGCGTCAACACACCGGGACAACATTACTCAATACCCCTCACACTCAAACCGGGAGGAAAGATAACAATTTGCTACTGTGCATAGAGACCTGTGCCTCAGGTAGGAAAGGGCAGCAGCCTCTGGGCCTTTGTTTTATTTTGTTTTGCTTTTAAAGCTGTTTTAACTCTTTAAGGCAAGTCATAGAAGCACGAGGCTAAAAGGGACCTCAGGAGATCATTCTCCTTCTCTAAGGCAGAGCAAAGGAAAACCCAGGTGAACATTTTGCTCCCCAAAACACCCTTAATGAAGAAAAGTCCATACCCCTATGAAATGTGTTAATTACCCTCGTAGCTAAGAGAACATAGCCTACATTTGCTGCAGGTGAAGCACAGCTATGTCCTCTCCTCAGTGGGCAGGAAGGGGTTTTTTTTTATTAATCTTGCATGTAAAGGGCAGTTTGTGTCCCTTCTCAACCTGGGTCCCCATCTCACCAACTCTGCTCATTCTTGTTGCTCTTCTTCAGGCTGGCTCCAGCATCCAGGGCTGCCCCAGTGCCACAACACAGCAGGAGCTCAGACAGGTTCTAAGCTCATTATGGACCACAGCAACTTTTTTTCCAGTGTGCTTTTCCTAACCTGCTGCTTGCACCTCACTTGGCATACACACAGTGGAGCGCTCCTTCCTCGGCACAGTGCTGCACACCTTTTTCTGCTGAATCTCATCTGGTTGACTTTTCCCTCCCAGTTCCTCGTGGTGGCACATGGTGGCACTCGTCATTCTGCGGGAGGGCCTTGCTTAGGGTGTGGAGCACATGTCCTGCAGCTGCTGTGCTGGCTGACATGCCAGCAAGTCAGAAGCTGCTGCCAATTTTTGGGTTTCCAAGGCCCTATGGCCATGGGCATCCAGCCAACTCTGGGTGGGGCAGGCGGCATGGGGACCAGGGGGACAAGTGTGGCACAAGATTAGGCTCACAGGAGGAGGGTGAGACAGGTGGCAGGGGAGAGATAGTTTGCAGGTCCTGCTTTGGAAATGCAGGTGCAAGACCTGATAGCTGTTGAAGTGTCTCAGTGGAAAACCAGTTTCTATCTTCATATTCCTCTTCTGTGGTCACTACCTGCAGTTCTGTCAGGAGGAGGGTGCAAGGGCTGAAAACTGACAGACAGCCAAAACATTTGTGGGACACAGCAAGGAAATCCTCAGGGGAAGGGGACTTTTAGCCGATTATCATTTCCCAACAGGAGAGTCTGCATGCTGTAATGCCCCTACCAAATAGGGCAGAGGGGATGCCACTTAAGATACTGATTCTAACTGGGGAAAGTTATCCACTTCCCCTACTCAGTTCACATTTTTACCTGTGCCTACAGTTTTATCATACTTTGAGTTTTGTACATTAATTTTGCGTGAAGAGGTCGAGCACATGCACTGGGAGCTGTGCTCTGAGCAAGGCTTAGCACATGCCCAGGGTGCGTGGTGTTATGGGCCATCATTTGTGGATGACAGGGTACAAGGGTCCCCAGGATTTGTTTCAGGTACCATTCTCGGCCCTTGCAGCATCTGTGCTGAACACAGACGTGTGCCATGAGATGCTGGGGTCTGTAGCTTTTCTGGGGTGTGGCACAGACCCCTGCTCGGATATACAAAATTTGGGAGTAAACTGCTTAAACATAAACAGGGTACTTCAACAGTTTGCCATAATTAAGATTTCAGGTAAGAGGAGTCAGACTAATGAAATTCTGCTCTATCCATTTCTGAATACATCTCCTTTGTTTATTGCTTGTGTTATTATCTTACATTCCAGGTACCAAACTCAACCCACATATAACCTTTCTAGCACGGCTTCATCCTGAGACTCTTGGCACATGGGTGATGTCTGAGACAAGGCTAGACCAAAAAGAAATGTCTGTGGGGTGTGTGTGTGTACAGATATGCTAGACAAGTCACCTTCAGATGGTCTTTCCTCAACCATGAGCTCATCCAATCTGCCTGTATGATAAATTTGACCTTTAAGTTAGTCTTGATATGCTGAACATGCGTCCACAGAGGACTGTCAATTACAGTGGAAAATAAACAGATAAGCCTTTTGTTAGCTTATGGATGAGGTGATTGGCATAAAATGTTCAAATTCTGCTAACCTTCAAGAGTAAAAGTTAGCAGATTCTTGACTCACTGAAATGGAAAGAATCAGAGTTTTTCAATTTTATTTTGTTGATTACAGCCCAGGGAAATATTACAGGTCACAACTGCCAGCGCTGCCAGAGGGCAGGCACGGTGGCCAACTCTGTAGATGATTGTTCTGGGCTGCATCTAGGCTGTACAAAACTGCTTCACAATATCCATTTCCCACAGAAATACGTGGCAGAGCATGAACAAAGGGAGACATTTTTTAAAAGAGCAAGTCAGTAATTTTTTCCCCATTCCTTTGGCTGTAGCAGTTTGCCCTGAAGTGGTGTGCCCATGGCATCAGTTCACATCAGCTGCAAACTTTCTATTCTGTGTGATGTTCAAGTTTTAGCCTATGTTAGGAAAAGGTGGCTGATGTAGTTAGACCAGCAAACTGTGTCTTCAGACCCAGGCATAGATTGAAGTAGCAAAAACAAAAGAAAAGAGTGTTTCTGGCCAGTGTAGCTGAAATGGAACGAGTTGTACTGTCAAGGAGCTCTTGTCAGATAACTGTGCTATGTGGGGCTTTTTGCTTGTATAAAAACATCATTAAAAATAATCATATCAACCACTGACATTACTGATCCTATGGCATGGTTTAGGGTCAGGGTGGCCCCTTAGACCTGTAACAGATGCTCTCTGTTAACGTCCCTCCCTCCCAGAGGGGAAGAGAAAGGGAATGAGGGAGAGAGACTCAGCCAGTAGAAAGGGAAACTAGAACAGCTTGAGTGAGAATGAA
>JANHGN010018497.1:59504-84132 GCA_024605025.1 Megaceryle maxima
AAAAAGATTCAAATAAAAAAAAAAAAAAAAAAAAAAAAGAAAAAAAAAAAAAAAAAAAAAAAAAAGAAAAAAGAAAAGGAGGATCTTCACTCCAGTAAGGGGCCTATTAACAGTCTGCTTCGTTAGGAAAATAATGCAGGGTTCACGAAGGTCGTAAGCTGTAAACAGTATCACTGTCCACTTGCTGACAGCAGATTTGGCAAAGGGTTCTCTCTACATCTCGTGTCAGTTTGAGGGCCTGGAGAGGAAGAAGAAAAAGAAGAAAAGACAATGAGACTGCTGCATGTAGGAAAAAACCACGACAAAAAAGGCAACCAAGTAAACCTTCCAACACAGCAACAGCTTAGACTGAGAAATTCTAACTTGTTTGCACCCAGAAGCTTCAAACTTACAACAAGGAATAAGTCGCACCGTGCCCCTGCCTGAAAATGCTTCTCCCTACAGTAAGCAGGTAAAACACTGAAAACAAATCAATGTTTCCAACAAGGGGGGAAAGGAGACAGGTTTTTAAAGGTACTCGGTGGCTTAAAGATACAGGCAGGCACCAAGTAGGGGGTTGGAATGTATCTACATTTACACATGCCCATGAAATCCTTTTGCATCTTCAGAAAGCCCACTTGGTAGCCATCCATACTGCTGAGCATCTAACTTCTTGATCTGAAATGGCTTCTGGAACCAGGGCTTAGTCCCTCACACCACTTAAAACCTGTTAAGGATTTTCCCTGAGATGAATGGTGATTTTTTTTAATATGGTGCAAGAACAAGGGGACATTTGGGTTGATTACAGGAATGTCTGTACTCTCAAAAGATCCTGGTATTGGGCACCCTTATGAAAAATACTGGATATTGGGGGACTGCTGGATTAATTTGGACCAGTATCTCCTGCAAGGGATATCACTCAAAGGCTGTCACAAGATGATTCTCCATCACCGCCCCTCTCCTTTCTAAGGTGCCAGACAGTGATCTTATGATAACATTTTATTAAAATGACCTATTCTGATAATGCTAAATGATTGATGGAAATTTAATCATTTTGTCTCATGGTTATTAGAGCAACAGTGTGACAGCTGCTCCCTGCGCCATTAGGGGAGAACTTCATTCAGCACAGCTTAGGGAGCAGACAGATTGCGCCTTTCACCCAAACAAAATTTGGCTTTAGCCTTAATTATGTAGAGGGGTTTGGGGTAGACTGTTTTGTGAATAAAGGGATTTCCGACTGGATCAACATATTGATTTATTCATTTCCAAAGAGCAAATTAATGCTAGCCGTTCATTAATGTGACTGCCTGGCAACGACTCCAGTCGGTGAGCGTGTCCTGATGGCGTAACAAGGTCAGCAGAAGATGCCCAGACAGGCTTGGTAGCCCCTAGTGAAACCTGGCTAGTGGCTTGTATGCAGCTCCAACGAGCACACACCCTTTTCCCTATTGCTCCTTGAAGCCTTAGCACCAGGAGGGCTGGAAACCGTTGAATTCCCAAAGTGTAGCCTTTGCACAGACAAGTCACAGGCCACGCGCCGCAGCCCAGCAAGCTGCTCTCGCTCTCCTGCAGCCACCAGCTATGGTGAGCGTGGGCTTAACTTCAGCATGTGTGAGAAGTCTTGCTGACTTTTAACAGAGCTAGTAATTAAATTTAAACGAGTACAGAAACTCTCAATGAAGGACCAGAGTCAAGTTGAATGTTTGAATTAGATGTATATGTAAAATATTGTACTATTAAACAAAGTGACAAGAGAAGAAAACTGGAGGATGGATGATGATGAGCAATCATTTGTGGAAGTAGCACTGCCAGGTATTTTTTCCTGAGGACACCTGTCCCTCAGACAGTGCCAACATTTAGGAGACAGACACACAGCTGAGGTGCAATTCGCTGGTAGCAGAAGCAAAACACACTCCATTTTCACAGCTCTGTTTAGGTGGACTTTGCAAATGGATTAACAAATGAAAAGAAGTAGATCAAAGTCTTAACCTGCCTGCCTAGGAATTACCCCATTAAAGTTCATAATAGACCCTCAGACTCTCACTTGCTGCCTCACCACAAAAAGCCTCTGTTAACCCTGAGTTAGCAGTCTGCTGCATCGTAGCAATGAAAACTGAGCCCGGGAAGCAAGCACTCAAAGTTACATCTCCATTTATCAGTGGTCCTCAAACACGACTGCCCAGTGTCCCTCTAGCCCTACCCCCAAATATCTCCATCTGCATCCTGAGGCAACACAAGGATTTCTCCCATGCCTGACAGCCATGGGAAAAGCTCATTCCCTGGAGTGTCACCCTGCATTTGCAGAGGCAGATGGGTGAGCCAGAATGATGCTGTCCTCCTAGGGCAACATATCCTAAGAGGACAACATCCAGGTAAAGTACTCCAGTGCCCACATTATCCCTTTTCCTAGCCTTTAATATTTGGTCCTGTTGTAGGGGGTAAGAGCAGCAGAAGTATGAGCACAGGGAGCCATGAAAAGATCTATAGAACAGAGATCAAGGACGGATACAAGGAAGGTGAAGTCTAGCAGGGCTAGTGAGTCAGAACAGTGGTTGATAACTTGCCACAGCTAAGGTGCAGAGCCCCTTCTGATGTGTGGAACTGTTTCTTGTTTCTTAGGAGGGAGGGAATTTCCAAAAAGGACACTACTGGAAAACATCATCTGCCTGTACGTCTTAAGCCACTCCCTGGAAAATGCAGTTCTCCTTTGCAAAGCTCCTCTGCCAAACCTGAAGCTCATTTTCAATCATCATGGAGTGGAAAGGAAGGAGGAATTGTAGACTTTCTCCCAAAGTTTCTTATACTTCCTTTTCTTCAGACTTTCTGAAGAGAGTGAAGGCTTTCTTTTGGAGAGCAGTCTTCTGTCTCTCTCACACACACACACAGATGGGAATGCGCTGAAAGCAGAGACAACTCCACTATAGCCATTTTGACCCCTTGGGTACAGAAGGCTGGACCAAGGTGCATCTGCTGGACATTAGAAGGATCCATTGTACTTTCAAGCTGTAGCTTATACAAGCATATATGCCTGTGGTTGGTGAAAATAACAACCTTAAAACAGAAACAAGAAAAGCTATAAGTGAGGGGGGAGGAAGAACTCCCACTCTGCCATGTCCCACTGCCACTGTGAACCCTAGATGTGAAATCTGTTTATCCTATTTGGTGTCAAAGTGTAAACCAAAAAGCAAGTATTTCTGTATTTTCTAATTCTTCAGCTTGCAAGCAGTCACGTGGGAGATGACATACCCCTTTCTTCTGTCCTTTTCTCTGCCCTCCCATCCTCCACCTTGCTACAGACCGGTCACAAATGCTATTCTTGCTTTACTCTGGTCAAGCTGTTGGTTGTGATTTCCCTCCAGCAACATTTCCTCACCTCCATCTCACACCATTCCACCACTTAACTGGATGGTTGTATCCCAAGCCCCACACCAGCTCATGCACTGTCAAGAGTAGCTCTGAAGGATCATCTGCTGCCTGTTGCTTTCTCCCTTCAATTCCCAGTGGTGCCAATTACGCAGCACTGGAAATGTCTTCAGAATAGAAAGGTGACGCATTGATGCTCCCCAGAGTGAGGAACAGGTAACGTGCACTGGTGGTAAATTTATCAGTAAGCTAACGTAACTTCATCAGTGCAAAGTTTTCTGTTAGAAGAAAAGGTACGTGCTCCTTTACATAATTATGGTATGAGGAACTGCACTACCAACACACAGCTCCTCTGCATGGCAGCCTACCAAGGACCTCCTGATTTAGCTGGAAGGTTTGTTGAAGGGATCACATCTTGAAAAGTATCCCTGCTTACAGGTCTGTCCAATGAGTGTTTTCCCCAGGTACCACTCTGCAGTGATTCCCCAGTGACAGGAAATCCCAGTAACTGCTTTCACTTTCCAGAGACTTGGGATGCAAACATTTTGAAGGAAACTTGTGTCCTTTAGTGACAGATGTGCATTCGTTCTGGTGCCTCTGCCCCTTGATTTGTCACTGCCACAGCAGTACAGCTTCTACTCCAAAATGGGGGTATGCTCAAAAAGCAAAACTTAATCACATGTGGATTACAATTTAGTATTTTGCCTGAGGTTCCCCAGCTCAGGACTGAAGAACACACAGTATTTGTTTGGAAACAAGAAAGATAACTACTGTGGTCAGCTCAATGACAAAATTGCAGCCTGAGTTTTTTTTGTACAAGCAGAACAAAACCGAGGAATCCTGATGCCATGGCAGGTATGCCCCAGTGACACCCTACAGCCTTAGCATACCCTGCACTAGGATGGCTCTCTGCTGAGAGAGGGTGCAAAGCCCAAGGGATAAAAAACGAGCTGGCAACTTAATGTGCTTTCTTTCCTGAACTTTCAGGCACGTTGCAACTTCGCTTTTTCTCTGTTAAGTTCTACTCATAAAAATAGATCTTTCTTAGCTCAGAATCAGAGGCAGCGAGTGAGGGAGAAGGATGGAAAGAGGAAGAAAGCCAGCACAGAACTAAGACTTATGGGAGCTAAAAAGTTGCTGTGCTGGTACTTCTGAGGGCACATAAAGCACAAAAGTGTCTTTTTTCCTTCTGTTGCTGCTCTTCCACTCCAAGAAACATTGAGAGACATAGCACACAACCCAGTAAATGCAGTTTGGAAGTAAAGGTAAATAAAACCAGCAGAGCATTCTCTCATTCTGTTATCAGCTCCCTGGGATGAAAGGCTTTCCCAGAACTGTAGTGAGGTGCCACAGCTACTGATATGCATGGTATTCTGATAGCCCACTTGTCTACAGAATCATAGAAATGTCCAAGCTGGAAGGGACTCAGCATCATCTGGTCCAACGTTCTGTTGAAGGCAGAGCCTTAGGTTAGGTTATTCAGGGCCCTGTCAAGCCAAGTCCGGAGTATTTCCAGCAGCATAGAATCCACACACCTCTGGGCAGTTCATTTTATCCTCAAAGGTGGGTAAGGTCCCTTCTACCCATTTTACAGAAGAAAAGGAAACACTCAAGAGAGAAACTGGTCCACCCTTGCTCACAGTTTAGAGGAAAAGTACATCAGGGTTTTCTTAAGTCATCAGGATATGATACTGAGCAACTAAATTCACAGGAAGTTCTGCACTTGGTTGCAAGAGAAGCAGGTGCTTGCAGACTCCAGTAGATCTATCATTGTGTTGCTGCCCATAGAAGGCCATACACTGACACATTTGTTTTTACACCTACAGCCAAGTCCACGCGCAGTTATGCCAGATTTCCAGCACAAGTGCTGCTGATCTTTGACTGCTGTTGAGAACCATCACATCTGGCTGGGTTCAACCCCCTGCCCTGGCCAACAAAGAAGAGTTTAGACTCAGGATATCATCTCTCTACAAGATCTCCAGGTTTTTTACTCGACAAACTTATGGTAAATTTTATCCCCTGCCTTTTGTTCAGGAGCCTGAGGAGTGGGGTGGAAATCCTGACAGTTATAGGTGATGCTGCCACTGACTGAGAAGCATCAGTCTTGGTATTCAACACAGCACCTTTTAGGCAGGATGCTGCTGGACTAGAGGAAGAAGGCCAAAAATGCTTGCAAAATATACCTTCTGCTAGGGGTGAAGCACAATGGCTGGAATACTGGTGCTTTCTACAGGCACTCTGGAGCACTGGAAAGGAGACCTGTACTGCCAGCCAGAGACGGGATGGATAACTACAGCACCTTTGCATGACCAGAGAAGGATTTTGCTTGCACTTTTGCATCCAAAGAGCAAGAGCTGCTTTTTAGAGCAAAAGGTTACGCGTGTGGCTAGAAACATCCTGAATTACAGGTTTACAGTGCTATGGAAACGTGTTATGTACTCTTTCTTCTGAATGTCCTCTTAGAGAGTTTCTTTTTCTCTGCCAGGTACCAAGCCTATTTTTAAAACATCCTCCCTGCTATGGAGTCTTCTCATTTTCCTCTGCAGTAAGTAGAAAATGACAGGCCAATAATGCTCACACAGGTCATACAAAAGGATTTTAACTATGTTGATATAAGGCAGAACATCCTCTATCATGACTTACAAGTGGTAGAAAAGGCAAGAGTGAAGGTCCTTCCTAAAAAACAGTTTTTCTCTACATTTGCGTGTAATAAATTTCCTATGAAAGCCAGGAGAAGCAGGGAGTAAGTACAAGGGAAAAACAGTGGGCAATATATTCAGCTCAGCTGTAAAAGTGCATATATGCAAGCCATGCTCCATGGCATCACCTGGGAAAAGTGGCTTTTACTCCAGGGGAGTAATGGCAGAGAACCACTGTTACAACTCCAGCTACACAGTGGCCTCTGCTAGCTGAGCTGCATCTCCATCCGATTACTGCTCAGCAGATGTCTGCTCCGCCAGACTCCAACAACTGCCACCCTGCGCAGTAATCTGAGTGGAAAAGCTGATTAAATAGCCCCCTAGACTGGACCAGAGAGGACCATTCCCACCACCCAGCCGTAGGTACCTGACTTAATAGGGTCAGTGTCCCCACACACCATGTGGGACTCCATCAGGGACACTGCTGACGGCAACATCCTGCTGGGGACTCTCCACCAGCAGCCCTGGGATCCCAGGGTGGTGTTGCATGAGCATCTTTCCTGCATCCTCCCTCCCTCCCCAGGCCAGGAGAGAAAGGCCAGCTCTTTATGTACGGTACCACTCAAATGCGTGCACTCCTGCTGCCTACACTCTACCTGTGCTCTTTGGCTGTCATCAGTACAAGACTTAAACTTCTCTCCAGCTGTCAGTTCATCGCCTTGGCTGAGTGCAGAACTGCTATGAAAAAAAGATCTTAACCTTTCCTCAGCTGCATGTTTCTAAAAAGGATCTCTTCGTTACGCACTTCTTCAAGAAAATGTATTTTTAGGGGGTGGTATTTAAAAGCCTTGCTCAAAAGAAGAAAAGAAAAAACACCTGTAACTATCCCAGCTATCAGTCAACAGCACGTCTGGGGACCAACACTGATCTGCAGCTCTAAACAATCATTATAGCTCATTCACATGAAAAAGACAATTTGTGAAGACTCATTCTGCAATAAAACCTGCGTGCTGCCGATCCAGGGAGGAAAGCACTGGGGAGACCAGTTGATGCAGGCTGTTCTAAAAATATCAGTTTGTGCTGTCATCTGGTGAGAGTATGTCATCCTGTAATCTTGGCATCTGCAGGGACAGCAAGTTTCTGCCTAATTATTGCTGCTGAATCACATGACAAAGCATGAGGTACTAAAAAATATCTCTATATAAAACACAAACAGAAGAACACCCAAAACACAGGACCAGACCACTGTCCTGGCTTTAGCTGCTGTACACTCAGAACACAAGCTTGCAGAGGCAATCCTGGTTTTTACAGATCTTTTTCCTGGGTTAATAAAACGCTGAAATGTAAACCCAGATTAAAAAACCCACCCAACCCAAAAAGCCCTACTCTCAGGAATAAGTGACTCATTGTCTCTTGCGTGTCAGCTCCTCCTGCCTTCGTGCAGCGAACGCCGCAGCAGCACCCTGCAAGCAGAGGACTGGCCCCTGTGACAGGAGCACTGGGGCCAGCGGGACCGCAGCGGGAAGCAGGCCCAGTGGGGTTTGCCTGGCTTTCTCCTCTCCTCATTCCCAGTGGACACGGGCAACGAGTTTGCTCCTAGGTCACTGGTGTGTGTCTGGGGAGCGAGGAGCCTGCTCAGGGCAGGCCCTCCTTGTAGTTAATGGGATCCCTGTTCACAGCAAAATATATTTTCTCCGTTGGTATTTTTGTTCAAAGACTACACTTGGCGTGCGTGATGTTCAGCTAGTCACAAAACCACCTTTCAAAACTTGGGCTGGCTGAAACAACACTAAATGTTAGAAGCGTGCCACCACCTTAACCACTAACCTGTTAGAAATGAAGCAGAAGAATTTGCTGCTTCTGAATTTCCTTTAGATTTTTTAAAGGCAGCCAGCCCCACCTTGGCTCCATGTAAGAAACCTGCCAGCCCTACCCTTAAGACTCATTTCTGAAAATAGAAGAGGAGGAAGTACAGCTATGGTCCTGAGGCAGTCAGCATCCCCAGGCAAGAGGTCCACCAACTCTGAATTCCACATTTCAGCTTACTGAGCAGAAAACAAGGTTTCTGGTAAAGAATAAAAATCATCTTCCTCATAGCATATTGTCCAGAGGTCTCCAATTCGAAACTGCATCCAAACAGAGAACTTTTCACTATGTACTTCAACTCTTAGGGTGATTTTGCAGTGAACAGTAAGTCATCCTCAGATCTATGCATGTGTCTTTGGTATGATTTTCACCCAGAAACAGGTTGAACACCAATTAACAAATCGGCAAGCAGTCCAAACTGATACAGACTAATGAAACACCAACAGGCAATTCGTGATGTTTCCTAGGATATTGCTTTATCAGAGATGTTAATCATCAAATTGTGCAAACCTTCAATGACGTTGCTATTAGTAGCTTGTGCACTCTGCTGCTACAGTAAGACAACGTGGGACCTAGATGATGCTAGAACAAAACAAATGATGTTAACTCATCTTTGAAGTATTTTACTTGCAATTTTTGAACAAGTCAACATGACTCCAGCATGGCTCTGTTATGGTGCCCAGAGGCATCCCACGGAATGGCACACTGAAATAAGATGCAGCTAGATGAGATTTTCAGATGGTGAAGCCAGCTCAAAAAGTTCCTGACTTGCTAGGGCTGAGCCATCCTCCATGCCCTGCCCAAGCCTTGACAGCTTGTAAGCTGCATCACTGAAATGATTAATCAAGGTAAAAACAACTTCATGGACAGTTTTGATGCCAGAGGAACTGTTTGCCCATGTGGTAGCCGATCACCAGCTCCTGACCTTCCAAGCAGCAGTAAATGTCCCAGACAGTCTGCTCTGCCAGTCTGTTTGGGACTACTCTTTGGGGAATGCCAGTTACGCTGGGGCTTGACATCTACAAAGGACCAGGGGGTAAAGTGCAAAGTTGGGGGAACCCTAGGCTGAGAGAGGACCTATTCATTTCAAAATAAAAGGTATTCTAGAGACAGGCGAGGGAATAGTGACATCTTTATTTACTGATAAGCCGAAAAACCAAGGTGATGATTATCTGAGTGGGTGGAGGGCATTACACTGCTCTTAGGAAGCAGGAAGCATTAGAGGAACAGAGGCCTCAGCCAACTTGAGGGGAAAATTATGGCTGAGTGAATAAAGCACAAAAATGGCATAGTGATTTTCTCCTTTCCTTTTTGTAAGAGGGGGGAAAAAAAACCCCAACCAACCCCAAATTCTTTCCAGTGCCTCAATTAGGGCCCTCTGAAAGGCTGGGCATAGCAAGCCCCACAGGCACAGGGCCAGTGTGGTGGCATCAGGCAGGGCTCTCTCCAGGAAGCGTGCACAGGCTCACATGCAGCAAAGCTGCACAGCCACCAAACCTGCCATAGTGGTGTCTCCTGCACAGGATTTTTACTTGTCCTATGAAGAAACTGTAGTTGATCTTCTTCCAAAGTAAATCCCCCTCTATACGTAGAGTACATGTAAATTAAACTGCTATGCATTTGGCTTCTTTCTTTTCTTCCCTTCCCGAAAACTGACTCCAACATTTCTCTTGTTTTTCCTAGGAAACACAGCACTCACTATTCCCAGGTATGCCAATAACCCATTGGAATTGGTTCTGCCTGCCTGCAAAATGCACCTGGCTGCTCTCATGAAACACATTTAGCATGAGCAAGCACCAGGCTGCTCTGCTGAAAGCCTTCTCCAGTCTTCAAGCCTGTAAGGATTGATTATTGGGATCATGAACACTGCAGAGTGAAGATTTCAATTCAGAGGTCCCTACTGCTACACGAGCAGAGAAGTAACTGGGAAAGCCGTCGAGAACGACTACATCCAGTGTCACACAAGGTGACCCTATCAAAATACGAGCTGCTCAAAGGGAGGCAAACTCTCAAACAGCGCTGCTTAACAGAGGAGGAAAGGTGTATGATGAACCAGCTCAGCAGAAATCATCTGCACTTGCACCTGATACCGGAGACACCCCGCAGCAGCCAGTCCACTTGTCAAAGAGAGGGAAAGAGGCTTCCACAGATGACTGGACAGTAATCCGCAGAGGAGAGCTGTCTCGTTAATAAATCTGTCCTCTGCGATGAGACTCTGCTCGCACAGATGTGTCAGTTCCTTTATTCAGAAGGAGCAGCCTGAAAAATACCACGGTGGCTACGCTTTCCGTGAATGGTACAGGCTGAGGTGAAGAGGCAGCGACGAGCGTCGGTGAGGAGGCTGGCATGGTGTGCCTCCTCCATGCTGCCTCGCTCGGCAGCTCTCCCCACGGGCAGCTTCTACCCATACACAGCAAACGAGGCTACAAAAGCAGAAGGCTGCCCTATCTACCTGCTTTGAGCAAAGCTGTCAATAACATCTATTTCCTAGGCCCTGTTTGGCAGATTGTACTGTTGGATGTTTCACAGCGATAAAGCTCCTACAGCCCTTTTTTTTTTTTTTTTTTTTTTTTACCTCATGCAAAAAGGGTTTTTAAATCCAAACAGCTCACGTATCTGGAGAAAGAGAGCGCAACCTTCCACAAATTCTTGCTATCTGGTTCATGAGTTAATTCTTTTTTTTTGGTTTTTTTTTTCCCCTTTCCTAAGTTCTCCAGCACTGGAACTGAAGGAAAACCAGAATTCACCTGTGGCCTTGCCAAGTGGCACCTGTCGTCCTCTATAGCTCGCCCCCTCAGCGTGTCTCTTGGCCATGCACCGAAACACTCTGGCTTTGAGCGAGGAGATGTGAAAGAACCAGAGGAAATCCTCCCACCGACAGAGGAAGGACTGTGCAAACCAACCACTCCACCAGTGGGAGGCAGCTTTGCAGAATGCCCGAAAGTAGGACTCGTGTGCAGTCTTGCTCTTCCTCACAGACAGCAGATCACAGCACACATCTCCTGTGGTTCCCCATACACACAGGTAGACATTCAGGAGGTTCATCACTGCTGTTCAATTTGCTACATTTTTTAATAAAAACCAAACCAAACAAACAAACCAAAAAAACAACAAACCAAACAACTAGTATTGCTGTAGCACAGCAGTGCTACAACTCTGATTTAGTCCAGCTCTGTCCCACACGACCGATCCCTAGTGCGTGTACTAATCCTGCAAAGATGCTCTTCCTCCTCCTCTGCAGTAGCATTGCTCCTCTGACTGCAAAGCCCCTTGCCCCAGTCCCTAAGTAACACAGCTTGGCTACATGCAGCATCGGCTGCAGGGAAAAATCCATCTGTTGCGACTTCAAAGAAGATGAGCTGGAGCTCTGTGATTCCTAAAACCCACAAATATTCCACCTTGGTTTGCCTGATTTGTCATTAACATTTCTCATGCCTAAATTAAGAAGGACGCAAAGCATCAGATGTGTGCTGACAGCATTGCAGCTGAACAGCTTTTATAGCTTAGCCTTGTTTCCCTCCACACCTCCAGATGTTTCTTGGGTGCCTGTTGCATACCAACACATAGCAAGCCATCGCAAGCCAAACTAATATTATTAGTGTGCACTAACTATTAAAGGTTTGGTGCAAACTCCAGTAAAACTGAGGAACCAATTATTTTACCACATCTATGGGGCACTGACCTGTTTGCCCATATTCCCTGTTCTCAAAGATCCTTCAGCCTGGTACCCAACTCTGTGATGAAGCCTGTTTAGCACCAGTGAAGTTCCCCACATTCAGACTGACAACGTTCTGAGCTGAGATGAGGGAATCAAAGTTAAAATCCAGCCCATCTGCATCCATGAGTTCACTGCGGATAATGGACTCCATGTCACACTCCAGGCTCCCATTGAAAATATCCAGGTCCAAGTCACTTGGGAATTTCTCATGTCCCATGACCGGGAGGTTCACGCTAGAGGAGTACAAAGAGGAGCCTGAGAGCGGGTCAGAAAGTGTTTGCATAGACTGATTGATGGGTGACTGCTGATGTTTGGTGGATCCCAAGCTGTTTGAGTCACTCAAGCCTATGTTACTGATGGAACTGGACAAGGCACGGCTGCCATTAAGAGAGGAGTTGTGGGACTGGTGCTGGTGATGGGGCAGGCTTTGATTGACCAGGCCGCCCTGGCTGGACTGCGCGGCAAACGACATCATGGGGTCATTGCGAAGCATTATATTCCTGCGGGAATTCTGGGCAGACACAGCTGTGCTGGCTTGTGACATGAGTGGGTCAGACTGTGTCATCATGACATCACTGTGACTAAGTGCATCAGAGGCGAGGAGATCCTGCAGCGTCTGGTTGTTGTAATGAGAAATGGAAGAGAAGGTGGCCTGCTTGTTCTCCTGAATGGTCTGCATGGGCGACTGGCGGAGAGAATTCAGGGACGATGGCCCAAACACGGCGTTATTGAAACTACTTGATGGGGAACCCAGCCCTGAACCTTTGGAACCATAAGGAAAACTGGAGCTTCTCTGCATTATCCCTCCTGTGGGTGACTGCTGGGAGGGAGGGAGTGTTATATTGTCCAAGAGATCATCCATGAGGTTATCTGTCAGTCCATCGTTCAAATTCATTGTCCCAGCCATATCAGTCAACCTAGGCAACTCCACAGTACATGGTTTGTTTACTGATGGGGACAAGCTTGATGGACTACTGTACAGCATGGGAGAAAGCGGAGCATCGTCATCTTGAACATCATCTAGCTCAGTGCTCGCCAAAATCGGTGACAAGCGGCCACTGATCGTACTGGCATTTGAATTTGTACGGGAGCGAAAATCTGTCCACGCGTCCAGCTCGTCGCTGCTGCGGGAGGTGGGACTCCCTGGCCACTTGGAGAGCTGAGAAGGGCTGTCCTCGCTCGTCTCCTGGGCCGTCTGCAGGGCCGCCTTTTTCTTAGCTGCCCGTCCTCTGCTCTTCGTGTACTTGTTGCTGTTGTCCATCGACACCGCGCGTCTCCGGGGCGCCTTGCCGCCTTTTCCACCATCTGGATTGATCATCCACCAAGAACTTTTCCCGGTGCCTTCATTCTGCACCCTGACGAATCGGCTGTGGAGTGACAAGTTGTGCCGGATTGAATTCTGCGGGAAAGGAACAAACAAAACATCAAGATCAGCACCCCACTTCTTTTACTATCAAATCTCAATTATTAAAGCAACATGAAATCAACAAGAAGAATAAAAGCTTTGGGCTCTGTTGGACATGACCATGGGTTTCGAGGGTGCTGGATACAAGAGGGCTGGAGAGCGACTGCAGCAGCTGTGAAGGAAGCCCCATGCTTGCACTAGCTGTGCATGCCCGGTGCCAACCTCCACATCCTCAAAAGCTGCATCCTAAGGAAATGAATGTGACAAAGCTCCATTCCTGTGAGCAAGCAGCTAGATGTTTCTTCCTTGGTTTTGACTCAGGACAAACCTCTATACTACCAGCAATCTTGCCATCAGTTCTTAGAAATAAAAAACTGCAAAGGCACTGCAAAAATCTGACTGAAGGGGTAGTCACACTCATCGCAGCCCCTGCAAATGTCTTTTTAATTCTTCGTTGGCATGTGTGTTGTGTATCTGTTATAATAACTCTTGAGAAAACTGCAAGTGCTGTTGCTCCTCTCCCACAGGCACTCTGCGTATGACTAAGCTGTACTTTCTCGATTAGAGGCACCAGAATTACGCCCGTACCGCAGTAGCTGGCCAGCTGTCCCCTTGCTATAGTATCCTCACAGTCTTCAAAACATGATGTGACACAGTAGATGATGATATCTCTGTCCCTGTAAATTGCTAGATGCGGGGTTGTATAAAGCTGCTGGACATAGTCAGATAACCCCGGGCTGTAGAGGATGCTACGAAACACAATACTTGCAGGGGAGCCTGTGCACTGTCTGCTCTTGCGTATTTACCCATTTGCGCTAGTCAGCAACATGTCCTGTCTAAAAATCACACTGCTTAAAACTGATGATAATCACCTCAGAATGAGAAAAAGGCCAAGAAAACCAGCCCACAGTACCCCTAGTCAAGTGACTCCAGGTTTAAACCAAAATAACCGAGATGAAAAATCCCACTCCACTCATCCTGCTCATCTTGAACTTAAAATACGTCTCAAAGAAAAGACAAGCAAGCAGTATTTGTTAGTGAAAATGCTTCCAGGTTTGTTTAGGTTTTTTGTCATGTGGTAGTCAAAAACATTTTTTGAGCTATCCCATATTCCTTTGACAAAACAGCTAAGGATCACTTAACTATTCCTCCAGTTAATGATGTTCAAGTTTTAAAAAAGTTGCAAGAGTTCTTTTTCTTAAATTTTGGTGACTACCAAATGAATCTATAAAGAGAATAAAACCACATTTGTTCTATCAGCTTGCTTTAAAACCACACAGTCAATTGGACCATAGCATAATCAAGCTATCCAGGATAAGTGTCCTTCATTTACAAAGCACTGAAGAAATTCCAGATTCAAACGGGCGAAGAATGAATCAATCAACAAATCACTCACAAGCATCTTGACATTTGCATCCTCAGGATAAATGGATGTTTGACATAAGGGAACTGGAGACACAATTGACATATAAAGAAATACAGCCCAGCTTTTTTTTAAACAATTCTTTTGCATTGAAAATGGCTTTTTTTTTCTCCACCCCTGTTAAGTGTTGTGGTTTTTGTCAGATTGTGAAATGGAAAACATGCCTGAAGTTCTTCTCGCACACAGACAGCAGACGCAGTTGCGATTATCACTTAAGGAAAAGAGGAATCATATGGATGACGGTTCAAAATAGCAACTGCTATGTTTTGAACAATTTGCACAAAACAGCAGACCAGACTTTGCAGACATACTCGAGAAGTTTGAGTCAGTGCCTCAGCTATAAACTTGTCCATTTCTAAGGGACTATCATGCCATCAAACTGTGGTGGATTGAGTTGCAGCCTAATAGTTCTTCAGCCTAAGGAAGGAAAGAGCTTTTTATTATTTAACTGATGACATTTTAACTGTATTTTGAGTCTGGCAACAGTCTGTTTCTAACTTCTAATAACTAGGTGTGCCACTGCTTGACTTCCTCAGGTTTCTCCCAGCCGGCTGGAAAACTGCTGGGTTTTTTTAAAAAATAACCTTTGTTGATATTCCAGCTTGTACTGCATCAGTGCAGGTAGCTCTCACATTCATCTCCTGTGACTTTCATGAACAACCACTTGTGAGAACTATCTGCATGGGGACCTCTCCTCACAAAGAGCCAGCTGCAGGATGAGGACTTCCAGAGCTAGACCACGACACCAAGCCAGGCTTCAAGAGCCATACAAACCATGCTGTTCCCCACCTAAAAATGCTGGGTATAAGAATACACAATGCTGCAACTCCTGCAAATGAAAAAAAAAAATCTTAGAAAATACAGAAAAGAAACACTATAGGTAGCATATGCAGCGTGCCACATAGCTTCAGATACAAAAACACTCAGCCAAAATGCCAGCAGCTAACAGTTTTCAACCTATAGCATACTCACAAAATGGTTTATTTCTGCTGGTGGTAGCCCTAGTATGAAACTGTTTGGCTTAAACCCATGAAAAATCCAAAATGGTCCAACTGTGAGACTGAGGCACCTTTCTGCATGGATGGATATGTGTGCGCATGTGTAATTTTCTTCTTATTATATCTTTATGCTTGGTGTCAGTATTACACAAATAATAAAAGAATGTAATAATACTTTTGCACTGAAAATTGGTGGTTATAAAAAATCCAAGCAGTTTGTTTTCCTTTACATTAAGCAATATGCCATTTATACTCCGGCTTCTGTTTTTCTTTACTTTTCTTCTGTAGAAAGATTGTTTTCTTAAACATAATTATGGGCCAATTTATTTTTGTCTACCCCATCTCCACCCTCTGTTCAAACACTGCCTTAAAACCCACTTCTTTCACGTAACCTCCCCCACTAACCTCTTCAGCAACAGTATCTGAGTTTTTTGGTTTCTCCTTGTGTTGGATGCTCTGCCAAATCAAATGAGGGTTGGATCCTATTATCCTTTCACATGCAAGTTTTGCTACAAAAGTCACTGGATTGACAACTCACATCACTAAAGGCTTTCGTGCTATGCTACCAGGCTCCAATCTGCATGGAAATAACTGTTTTTTTCTACCTGGTTTCTGACCTGTCAAAGAATGTTCCCATCTGCTTAACATACAGGAAAATACCACGGGACAATCTCTGCTCACAACTGTGTGCATTAGTAATATAGGACCATGTGACAAACCGCAAAGGAGGTGAGGAAGCAAAGAAAGTACAGTTTATCATTTGAACCCACTGCTGACTAAATTAACGAGGATTTCTCTTTGACTTAGGTGGGAGATGGATTAGGTCATGATGATGGAAACATAATGCATTTTTCCATGCCAAAGTGCAATGAGAAATGTTAGAAGACCTATAAAGGAACTTCCATCAATCTGTCCTGGAGACCATATGTAGATGGGACAGATGCTAACCAGGCTGCAGACACCTTGGAAAGAGCTCAGATACCACCAATGGCTACAACATATGGACCGTACAAGGGCAGAGTAGAAAAGAAATAGGATGAGCTCCTCCCTTTATTAGTTTTACTGTTTACAACAGACTTGAAGAACGCTGTGCACTCTGCTAAGAGCCAGAAGGCTGAGGCTCCTGCAGATAAGAACAAGAGCATCCTGTACAACACCGAGCCCAGCTCAGCTGGGTCCTGGTCCCCCAGGGAAATGGTCCTGCAAGGAAGAATGACTGGCCCTGGAGATGAGGAAGACCCAGGGCTGAGGAACACACAAGGCAGGGCAGATGTGGTGTGAACAGGGGTGGTACAGTGCCACAGGCAAGCAGGGCTGCTGTGCTACCTTGGCTTAGGCTAATGGCATCAGGAGAAGGGGTGCAGCTGGGTGCCCAGTAGTAGCCAAGGGCAGCAACACGGGGGGTGACAGCACTTTCTCAGAACTCAGGGCTGCACTCTCAACTTCTGTAAATATCCATCCACTGTGCTGCATTTTGTCCAGTTAATATTCCTCAAGGGAACAAACTACATTTTGCTTGGGGAAAAAAAAAAAAAAAAAAATTAAATAGGCTATGATGTCCTAATTACACATGTCTGTCTTGATATTTTGATAAGACTGCAAATGGGGAAGCTCCCAGAGAGGACACTCAAGGCACTGCCAAAGTGCCATATACCTGATGCGATACAAACAACTGAATGAGTCTCCCAGGGAGGTTAGGCCTGCACTTCATTTCAACACTCAGCCCCTGTCAGGCAACAGCAGCAACTGCTTGAGCCTTTAAAACGGAGAAAATTCCCCCTCCCTGGGCCTGTTTCGGCCTCTTCCAAGCTGTGTTTACCTTGTGGAGCTCGTCCATTAACTCAGACACCAGCTGCAAGTGCTTCCACTGCAGTACAGAGTCTTTTTTGTCTGGAAGCAACATGTGGTATCAATTTATCATCCTCAACAACGCAACAAGGAATCCACTCACTTTAAAAATAAAAAGAGGAGTTGTGTAACTTAACTCTTAAATGCTCCTGCTTTTTTTTTTTTTTTTTTTTTTTTTTTTTTAAATAAAATAAAAAAGCCTAAAGATTAGCAAGATGAGGTGCAGCTGGTGGCTGCTGAGTCCAAGTTACACATCGGATCGTTTTTATTTCAGTGTTTTCTAGGGAGTGGCTAATTAGTTTTTTCAGATATAAGCTCCCAAACTGTGAAGTTAGGGCTACAAATCAAAAGCAGTTGTTTATTTTAACAAGTGGGATACTAGGACATGATGGGAGAAAAACAAACGCTACCTGCAGACCCATAAATACTGCTAATGCTCACTTGGGAGAATTATGTTTTCTTTTACACTGTATTAACATATTTAATGTTCTAACTTCACCATATGAAGTGGTCTGGTAGCCACACGTTAGAGAAAGGCATCAGATCTAATACCACTGAAAAGAAGCCATGCAAAATCACTCCAGCTTATCAGCCTCCAGCGGACTGAAGGGAGCCCTGCTCCCCCATGGCTCTGCTTGGTCGCTGGAATTTCAGCTTCTAGCCTATGTCACCTTGCTCAAAATGTTGTAGCACAAATCCCCTTTGGGGTGAACACCCCTACAGAGGACCTTCACCAAAAACTGTTTCTTTAAGAAAAGCAAAATGAAACAAACTATTTTCTTTGCATCAGTTACTGCTGAAACAGAAGGTTGTGAATAGTCCAACACATTTTGACCACCAGTCCAGACCAGTGTCTGTGCCTTCTCATGAAGTAACTCAAAATTTGCTTCAACTACCAGTTTTACATTTTGTTTGCTTTAATGTCCCCAATGACATTCAATTGCAAGTAAACAAGAAAACAGATACAGTGACTCTAAAATTATGAATAATTAAAGTTGCCAGTTGTGTGCATATATGTAGGAATTTCTGGTGAAAGGGATTCGCAAGTCTAGGTGAGGTGATCTCGAGAAAGTACCAATCTGTTGGCTCCACAGTAATTTTCTGCCTAGCTCTGTAAGGCTGCAGTGCTCTTCTTCTTGAGGAACTCTGAAATCCCCAACCAAAACAGGTCTCAGAATTTCTTCCTCTTTCCCATGAATTTTAGCAAACCAGAAAAATATATGTAATTTAATAAAGTAGTGAGGGTGCTCTGGAATATTATATATTCCAGGTTGTTACATTTTCCCTAAATTATGGAAGTTGCAAGGGAAAAAAAAAAAAGCATTAAGCAAATTACAAATTAAGAAAATTATAAATTTCCTGACACCCAAATGTTTTCAATGCTTTATGTCTGTTGCCATCTAACAAGTTCCTAAGGCAGCTCCCACAAATGTGGATGGACACATCCCTGGCTGTATTTAAAAGCTGTATAGATGTGGTGCCTGGGGATATGGCTTAGCGGTGGTCTTGGTAAAGTAGGGTTAGTGGTTGGACTCAATGATCTTAAAGGTCTTTCCCAACCTAGATGATTCTGTGGTTCTATGAAATCCCACCACACATTCAGCAGAAGCAGGCAGGAAGAGAGCACCAGGGTCCCACGGGGGGGAAGTCCCTTTGCACCCAGCTGGCAAAGGCCACCATCCCCGCAGCCCTAGAAAGGATAAGTGGGATGACACAGGCTCAGCCCTACCCAAATGTGTCCTCCCACAGGAAAAAGGGAACAAAGAAACCCCACAGATTTAGGGGGGAAAAGTCAGCTCAGCATCTGCAGGGTGGCTCTGTGGATTCCTCTCCTCATCCTCTTTTTAAATGAGTATTTCTGACCTTGGTGGTAGGGGGATGGCTAGAAGAGGCCCCTGCTGTCATGAGCACTCTGCTTCCCTGTCTGCCCATCATCTCCCACCCCTAGGAAGAGCAGAAAGCCTTGATGGCTATTAAAGCTCCTTGGGGGAACATTTAAGTCCAGCAAAGATTTATCCTCCAAGATGTGCTGGCTTGGATAGGAGAGCAGTACACGGACATGCCTCTGTCCCGCACGCAGGGCGCTGCGCCAAATTACAACAGGAGAAGGTGATTAGTGCGAGGAAAACAAACCCTCCCTAACGACGTGCGCCTCGCTCCCCCGGCTGCTCCTTGCCACAGGGGCAGGCGGCGAGAAACAAGCCTGCTGCGGAGGTTTATGCCCTCCCTTTTGCAAAGAAAAGCACCTCAATGCGTGGAGCTATGGGAACCAAGTCACGTGTTAATCAAAAGTTGTTCTTAAAAAAAAAAAAATAAAGAAAAAATAATAATTTGAGCTAAAGCAACTGCTGCCTCACTCTTTGCAAACAGTGCTATTACAAATCACTACGCTGACGTAAATAAAACTTAGCTGAAAATATACACTGCCTGGAAATTGTCTCAGAGCATCACACTTCCAGTTAGCAGAAAAATCTCCAGTTATTTTACAGTCAGACGTCCTCTGACCACAGGAGGACTGTAATAAATAACATTTGTTTTGCTGTGAGTAGAGCATGCCCGTTGTCATTTATTTTTTTCCACCGAGTGTTGGGAGACAGGAAGCGGAGAGCGAGGAAAATGCTGATACTTTAAGGCAACTGTGGAACAAGAACAAGGTTGGGTTCTCCAGCAACCCCTCCTGGTATCAGGAGCCATGTACCTGGGCACCCTTTGCTATAGGAAGCTCCCTATAAAATAAAGCATTAGCTTCTGTACGCTGTGCTGATGCTTTTCCACATTAGAACTGGATTTGGGAATCAGGAGGCAGGCCCCATCATGGGAGGTTGCTAAAGGTGCCATGTCAAGAGCCACCTTTTTCCACTCCCATTCCCTTTGTATCACGGCTGTCCAAAATTCAAGAACACAATTAATTTCAATCCAAGTCTTTAACTTAATTAAGAGTAGGAATTTACTTTAAGGCCCTGCTCTTGCAAGGTGCTGAATTCACCAAAATCCCAAGACACTTCAGTTCAGGCTTGACTGAGAGATGAACATAGCAACAGAACAGAAGATGCTGCCCCTTACTGAACTTCAACCCAAGGAATTGCACACAAAAAACCTGCAATGGACACACATGGCTGGGTGTTTGCAGAGACAGATCAAACCAGTTCTAATTTCTGTTCAGGAGTGGTGTCATCAGCAGATACCTTTTTTCTCCTTTTTTTTTTTTTTTTTTTTTCTTAATGCTAAGCTCCAGCATTTAAAGCATTTCCACTGCAGGAACTTTGGAAATTGCATCACACTGTATTTGTGAAGCCCCTTCAGCAGGAGCATCACTGCCTTTCTTCTCCTCCGTGCCACAGAGCCCCAAGAGAAGTGCAGGCACAAGCAACTAATCAACCCAAATATTATACATATAGTAACTCTCATAACTGTCATCACAGTCCCCATCTGCCAGCTGCTGAAGCTACTGGAAGAGTCCTCACAAACCTCAGTGGTCACCCAGTCAGACCTCAATGAAAACAATGCAATTTTACTGTGAGGCAAACTTTCACCCTGAAGGGTTTGGGTTTGTTTTGCTAGAAAGAAGAACTAGAAGGAAAAAAAAAAAAAACAAACCAAAAAACCCCAACTTAAATTTCCCTGTTTTTTATTTCTTAGATGCAAAGATCCCAGCAGAGCCCTCATGCAGTGTTGTGGAAACCAGAGTGCTCAATTCTATTTTCACTCATTCTCAGCATATGGCCGTTACTATACATCGACTATTTAGAAACACGTACGGGCGTTCTTTCATGCCTTTATAAATAAATGTGAGTGATGCTACTGCTTATAATAATTCACTAAAAATAGTAGCTTCCCATGGAAGATCACAAAAGCCTCTCATTGCTGAATCACCTATTATAATTTTTTATTTTTTTTTTTAACATTCTTTTTTGGTCGTGTGTTGATTTTTTTAACACTTCCTAAGCCTGTGTAATGCAACTAAACTGGCAATAGTTTCCACCACACAGTGGCAGGGAAAGAGTAAAACCTGCATGCATGAAGAAAACCTTCTAGGGCTCCAGCCTTACCAAAGTGCAAGGCTGCCTTGCACACGGGTCAGTAAAGTACCAGCTCTGAAATAATAGATTGTTAAATAATCAGGCTGGATTAATTGGAAGTGTTGAGCTGTGCACATTAAATTGCAAATTTGGTGACAGTGACGGCTGACATGTGACCGATGGGGGGAAACAGATCTGATATGCTGTCTCCTGACTGAGTCTGATCAGGCCTGAGCAAGCCCTTCAAAAGCTGGCAGGGGCACCTGAGACCCTCTCGCGAGAAAGCCTCCAAGCAACCTCCAAAACAGCCCCTGGCATTTCTGCTATGTAGACTAATCTGAAACAGGACCCTTCTCCTCTGCTATTTTAAGCACATAATTAGTTTAGTATTGAACCAAAAGATACTATCTGATTTAAAAAAAAAGTGCATTTTAAAATATGATACGCTTTAGTGGGCAGCTGATGTGGGAAAGGGAACCAACAGTCCAGCTCCACAGACTCAAGCACCAGAGGAAGCTGGGAACTACACCTAAGCATGAATCTCAGTGGGTCTGACCAGCTGGCTTTTTAGGGGCAAGGAAACCTTTGAGAGCTTGATGGGAAGGGCAGCCAGTGTGGGAAGGCACAACCACGACTCCAGATATTCACTGAGTTCCTGCAGTGCTGGTGCCGACTGGGTGTGAATTAGGGATGAGTGAACAGAGCAACTTGAAAAACAGGTATCTCCTCCTTCACGACTCAGGACTGGGAAGCTATGGCGCTACCAGTAAATACCTGTGCACTCTTCAAAACATAATGGCACCTGTAAAATATTAATGCCTTTTGAAAGTAGAAAGTGATCAGTTTTCCTTTTGATGTATTCTGATGCGCATTCTGCTTTCGTCCTGAGAGTAACACAGGGGTCCTCTCTAGACTCTTGGTTTCTTACTGTTTCCTACACCTTCCTTCTACATCAGGGAACATATTTTAAACATTGCATTTAGAAATAGATTTGAAAAATTGCACAGGCGTGCTTTCTGTATACACAAACCAAGTTCATGCCGTGGCAGATGACATGAGTGGATAAAATCATCCATCTCCTTACTGTTTTCACAGGAAATGGTGAGGTGGGTTGACTTCAGGAATCTTTGCCCAGCCCGTTCTTTAATCTGGTTTCCATGGGTACACTGTATTGGGACACCCAGTCCCAAAACCAGCTCTGCCCACAAACTCACCACCAAGCATGTGGCTTTAGTTTCCACGCTGTGATGCTCTGCCTATAATCTTCAAGTTGACAGCATTTGATTTTTAAATTTTTCTTTTTCCTATGGCAAAAAGCCTGTTTGCAGCCTTAAATTTAACACTCCTTATCTAGCCTGGGCAGCTCCAGATCAGACCTTGATGACCCATCTAGTAGTGCCAGACTCCCTTGACAGTCATGGGGAGAAATGGGCACCTCCAGCAAATGACCTGTCTTCCCACCTTCCTCTGCAAGCGCCTCACCCGCTCCACTGGTGGAGGTGAATCTCGCCCTTCCCACCGAGAGGCTTTGAGACCACATCTGCTTTGGGACATCACTCCCAGTGCCTCCCAGGGCATGGTGGCTTCAGAGAGCTTGCCTTCACTCAGACCAAACTCCCCCTCTACCCCTCTGAATTCATCCCAGCCTTGCCTAATCCTACTTGCAAACAGCTTTAGTTTTCATCGAACCTCACCTCACTAGGATGACTTGCATGTTACTGGTTTTACAGGATTTTTTAAAATTTATTTTCTGTTCACTGCAGGGGTAAAAAATACCCGAGGAGCTGACAAAAGGGAAGATGACACCTATTACACTGCCAGTGAATCAGCCTTTTGCTACAGCAAGCAGGACATTCCTGTTTCGCCTGCAACTGGCAGCAACAACCATCCCAGAAACCTCACAACCCAGGTAAATGCACAGGTATGAAAGTCATCTTTTTACGTGGGGTTTTTTTTAAGCTACTTACCTAATCACAATCACAAGTGCTAAATGTTGAGCCTAAAGCTAGGCTGTGTTAAAATGCTTAAGCACTTGCCGCTGCTTTGTTAGCACCCCACCCCGACACTGAACCCTGAATATCTGAACGGTGAGTGGAAGAGCCCTTTCATGTTCCTGGTTTGAACCTGTTCACATGACTAATCCCTCCTGAAGCCAACACTGGGACCATGGTGGGGCCCCTGTATTGCTCGGTACATAGATTGGGATATTTTTCAGAGGCAGCTGAGGAGCCACAGGGTGCTGGGCTTCAGGACCTTGACTGTGCCAACAGCCAGAGTCATCACCAGGTACTGGGAAAAGAATTACCTACCCTGTAGGCTGCAGTCTGGTTGAGTTGCCATTATGGGAAGGTCTGCACAAGTAGAAGACACTTGGATCTGGAAAACTACAGCCTCAACAGCCAGACAAGGAAGCGTTAATTCAATAAAGATACTACAAAACATAAAATTGACAGCTGAGATGGTGTCACTTCACAAACACCATCCCCTGCTCTGGAAAATTGTAAATATTGACTTGTTGAATCGAAATCTATGTGTCTTGGGGCTACAGTAGCTCTGTATGCTCTGATGGCTCCACAATCCCTCCAGATAGGTGCTCTCTTACAGCACTGGACAGGCGGATTAATTTTTACTTCTTAGAAAAACTGGTCTCAGACCTCACGTGGGTTGGATGGACACATGTCACATCCTGCTTTTAGGAGGAAAATGTTGACTTATGTCAGTGGAACTACACTGCTTGAAATTAGTCCCTTTTCAACACCTACAGGTTCAAGACAGAGGACAAATTTTAAAGAACAATGCTAAGAACGACGGTGCCTTTGTACATCATCTTTTTTTTTTTTTTTTTTATACCATTGCATTCATAGCTAAAGAACGCAAGGCCTCCTAAGCATGCCAAGTATCATTTTCATAACAAAGGTACACAAGAAACAAGCACCTTCAAGTTGCAGCTGAACAGATGAGAGCAGAAAGAGCGAGCACTGGCAAATGCTTATGGGGATATTTTCCCTCTTTCTGGGAAAGGCAAGGGAGCACTACCAAGCACCCTGAGCGACGTGTATGCGCATACATTATGACAGGTCTCCTAATACTTTTGTAATATGAGCTGATATGCAAAATATAAAATGGGCTAACACAAACCAGCTTTATGCTTTTTTTCCCCTGTTTTTTTTTCCTTTTCTTCCTGTGATTAAAGTTTAGAGCAGGTATCTAGAAAAATGGAAATGAATGAGGCTACACTTTGGCCACAGTAACCCCCTGCAGCGCTGCAGACTGGGGATGAGTGGCTGGAGAGAGGCCTGGCAGAGAGGGACCTGGGAGTGCTGGCTGACAGCCGGCTGAACAGGAGCCAGCAGTGTGCCCAGGTGGCCTG
>JANHGN010018498.1:0-30676 GCA_024605025.1 Megaceryle maxima
GAAATAAAATTAAAAAACAAAACAAAACAAAACACAGAGATAAGAGCTTTTTATTTATTCTGACTTGTGGGTTATTGATTTTACTTTTTTCTAAACACATGCACTTTCATTTGAGGCTAGAAAATCTTAAATTCCACATAACCTTAGGAACTGGTACAGTGATTCAAAAGGTGCTATATTTTAACCCCCCTCCAAAAAAAAAAAAAAAAAAAAAAAAAATTCTTGGTAATGTTGGTTAGCTGGCTTTTATTTTCTAGCATCATAGAAAGCACAGAAGACGTTTTTCTCCACAGTTTCACTGAACAGCTGCTTTGCTTGCATCCCATCTCTATATCTGTGTGATATTCCAACGTTCTTTTCCTAGTCACGGGTGAATAAAGGACCTGGCTATAAACTTAATGTTAATATTGAATAATCAAGAATATCTGCTTTGATTTCTGGGCACTGGAGTTACTAGTTAAAGTACAGGTCTCTTGAAAAGGGATATTGATTCTTCTCCAGGCTGCACAGTGTTGGTGCTGTTTGCCTGCTTGACATTAAACAGCAGTTAAGTTTTTCTCTACTTTTGTTAAAAATTAGTAAGATCAGAAGGACATAAAAAGCTTTGTTGTTCTAAATTGCTTCTAAATATTTTCAGGGCATGCTACGTGTGAAAGCCTTTTAGCAACAGAAATACAAGCCACCTGAGAATCTAGAGCTTGTCTGCTGAACCCATGTTCCATAGGTGGTAATGACATTCTACAGAAGGAAGAGAGAAAATGTTTGAGGAGATATGTTCTAATTAGATGATAGAAAATATGCACAAATCATTGGGACATAATTTGTCCTGGAAAAGGAATGAGGCAGAGGAGAGAACAATCCAACTGGGTACAGAATAATCCAAGTAATGCATGGCCTCCAAAATCTTCAGAAATTAGAATTTGAGATCTTGTATCATCTATGGGATGCAGAAAGCTGCCTGCAGCTTTTTCTCAACAAAGAACAGTTGGAGGGGATTTGATATCTCTTCTTATAAAGAAGGGATTACTACTTCGGGTGGATTTTGGTCACTAGAGAGGAAGAAGGCAGTGCTTAAGTCGCCTGATCAGTAACAGGTTTATCAGTTACACTAAGAATTATTTTCAGCTGCTTTTAAAAAAAGTAGCCAACTAAGAAGCCAGCTGTTGGAATTAATATGTTCAGTAATAAAAATGATACATATAATCATAATTTAGGCTTCTTTAACCCTTAATTTCTCACTAAATAGATGAAAGCATTTCTATCTTTGACACTGAGCAGTTTTACCAACAGCACATTACAGACAGGTTTGAATTTTTTTGTGTGTTAACATTCTGTCAAGTCAAAGCAACTTGGGTTTATCATCAGGCCTAATGTGTCCAGTGAAATCAACATACCACACTTACTCACAGCAGGTCTGAATTTGATATAGTAATTTTAATTAGAAAATAAAACGTGAAGACAGATTCTTCCTGATGTAAACTGACCACAGTAATTAAGAAAACTGACATCTTGTGCCCTAAGTACAAATCACAGAGGATCACAAAGAGAAATCTTCCTAAAAATAAAACTAACAGAAGATGGTGTAATAGACTATAAGAAAGATCAAGGAAACGATGAAAGAGCACTGTTCATCCTTCCCAACAGGAAGAAGATCATTCCTGCAGATCTTCAATTATGTCTCAAAATATAATTCTTCAAGAAGAAACACACTTTGAAAATTCCACAGAGGATGTTTCTGGCAGAAAGGATATCTAAGATCAAAGTTCTGTCATTATAACTGAGCCTAAGGACACAGATAAGAATCTGCAGGCAGCACATACGATTAGAAACAAACCTGAAGGTACAGCAAGCCACTGTATTTTGTTATGAGTGTTGCTCTAGCCATTCGTGACAAAAGGGACTAGGATGGTCCGTAAATAATTGTAGATGAGAGTTGTGTTTTACTACATTGTTTCTGGTAATCTTGAAAGTCTGACTGTGTTGAAAATATCTAAAACATCTTGATTTGTGTAGTAGAAAAGAGACTTCTGGGAAAAATAAACCTAAAAGAGCTCTAGATAAATGTCTCTTACAATTAGTAATAACTGAATGCTTACTTGATGATAATGAAAGCTCATATTATGTACGAATGGTATTACACTCATAGTTTCAACATTATACTACCAGAACAGGCAGCATTGCTAAATTAGTTATACAAACCCAAGATTTGACTCCAACAACCCTGACCACTACTGCAAATTCCAGACACTAGATAAGAGCATGGTTTCGATACTTAAGATCAAAAATATAACACTTTTGCCTGTCTAATTACATATATTTTACCCCTTCACAAATGTGAGCATTTTTATGATGTATAGTTGTGTTTTCTCTATCTGGCATGTGCTTGGAATTCAGAGAAAGAAATAATCATTTTAAAGAGAAGACAATGATTACTTTATTCATTTATGTTAGTAGCTGGGTCATGCTAAAAGGTTAGGATATTAGGAAATTCTTGTCATTTTTTAAAAATTAAATTCTCACAGCAAAACAGATTTTTATCAAAATCTCAAAATTTTCCATGGAAAAAGCAAGTTTAGACCTCTTTTGGTTTTGTGTTTTGTTTTGGTTTGGTTTTTTCCCTAAAAGATAGTTCAAAATCATTTCCCACTAGATACATCACAATGAAATAAAATTATATTGGCCTTTTAAAGTGTGGAAAAGGGAAAAAAACCCAATTCTTTTCTTAGATTTTAAATTTGGATACTGAAGGGACAATGTAAAAGGCAGCTACATTGAAAATATTCATCAAGTCAAAGCTTTCCAGAAAAATATAAAGGGACTATGCAAGTAGCTCCAAATGGAGTTAGTTTATGGAAGCTTTGGGCCTGACACCTTCCAAAGAGTTTGGGTCCAAAAGGGAATTGGGAAACATGAAGCTCCTTTCTTAAATTGTATTAATTCAAATGCAGGAGCATCTCTGGAGGAAAGCGAATGATTCAAACTAATTTCATAGAGTTGTGTCAAAGAAGGCAACTTTCAGATAGATTAATTTAATACATAATATCACCAGAAAATACCACCACTGCTGGTAAATCAGTGCTAATGGCAAACAGGCTCTTTTAGCTGTTCTCACAGTTCACTACTTTTTTGTACATCTGCAATACATCAGTATTGTCACCAGAACAACTTTCACCATTCTGTACATTACTGTTATTGTACCTAATATGGGATGAAAACAGTGTCTGAGGAATGGTAAACAAGAGACTGTGGAGAAATGGCAAAATATGTTGCTATAACTCTGCTACTAAACTAATGACTTTAGCATACAGATCAAGTACATTATAATAGCTTTGGTTATTCAGGCTTAGGCTACATGAAAGTTTGTTACTATGCTGATATTATCTATCTACAGGATTTAAGCCAAATCCCACTTTGCAGGATCTTCAGTAAAATTGCTTTATTTTCATGCCCTCAATGTGGGATGCAAAACATTGTCTACTCAGTTGAGTAAGTATTTCTTACATACCAAACCAGATCCCAACATGGGTACAAGATGGTCTTCCTGTCTGTTTTATTTATAAGTTTCTTTGTTTCAGTAGTAAGGGTCCGATTTCAATTATACATACTCTTCTTAACACCAGGGAAATAAATGTGTACAAGAGCAGGCACAATTACAGCAATGTATTATGAGAAGGGTGTTGTTTCAGAGCAAAATTCACAGCTTCTTAACCGTGTCTGGTTGACTCTGCTGATTGCTGCACCAGGCTTTTATTGCTGCCTGCTTTAATGTATCTCTCCTTAGTCCTGGATTTGTGAAATCTATGAGAATAATAATGAAATATCCTAGAAAACAGTTTACATGGCATAAATATTAACTGTCCACAAAGGATTTTCCAGTTTGCTCATTTATTCCAAACCAAGAGCTGGTATTTCCAGAATAGCTGAAGACATGGTATATTCCACGCTGTTTCACAGACCTGATTTATGTAAAGAGAACAATACAGACTGGATGTGCCATGGCTGCACAATGACTGTTACAATCTTCTGTATTACACTCAACTGCCTACATTCTCCTAAAATCAGGAACATATAGCCCCAAACACCTGAAAATGGCATATATCTACAAAACAGATTATAGTGGAGTGAAAAGGTATCCAACAAAATAGATATAAATGTGCCATTCCAATACTGTAAGCAGCCTAGCTGCAGCATTACGTAGATCATGGTAAGTAAAGCTATCCTTTTTTGTCACCAGACCTTTCCTCTAGAGGCCTGTAGCAAGTTAAAGTGTTTCAGAGACATTTTCTTCAAAACAAACATAATTTCTTTGCACAAAGATCCATATAACATAAAGGAAGGAATAAAAACATGTTTATAGGCATGTAAGATCTAATACATATTTCCTTCTTGGCTGTATTGAATTCATTCTTGGCAAATTCTGAAATCTGGTTGCCTTCATTATTGGTTTGAGACTAAAGCCTAATCACTGCTTTTTTTTTGTGCTTCTACCTGACAGAATCCCCTCGAGACAGCATAGGTCTGGAGATTTTACTTGAAACACTTTCCTGAAAATTTTTTCTAGTTCATACCTATTTCACAGAAATTTAAATGCTATTTCAAAACATTTCAAAAAGGTTTTGTGTGTGATATTTGAACTACTGATTTACTTGTATTTACCTTTCATATAGTCCAAAAGGCCTAATGACACGAGTTTTTCCATATTAACTCATAAATTCAACACATTGGGCCTGGATAAAAGTAGCACAGAATAAGGTAATGGTGATTATTGCCTGGCAGATGAAAATGCCACAAGCTGCCTTCAGCTAGAATAGTAAATGGTTGAACAGCCCAAGGCTCTGTTAAACAAATGATCAGCAAAATCTGTCAGCACAAGTAGGTTAACTTTTCAAATAAATGAGTATAGCAAAATTAACATCAGTGGGCACATATGCAACATTGGTTTTTTTTGATAACTCCAAAAGAGTTGAATACATGGAAAGACAGGAATACTCTAGAAGAAACAAATGATTAATGTTCTCTTCAGAAATATTCAGTAGCAAAAATGAAATTTTGATAAAAAATTAAAGGGGAAGTGAAATGTGGTTCTTGTCCAAATGTCAGTTACAAGCTAAGAGAATATATAACAACAACTGTGCAAACTACAGTTTATTTTTAACTTTAAGTCTGTGAAGTGGGGAGAAGATCCTACTGTGAGATAAAACTGTCTGCTAGGAAAAAGTTAACAATCAATCTACAATAATAGTTTTCATGGACTACAACTGAGAAACTGCCACCTCATTTGCAGAATGTGTTAAAAAAAATCTCATTATGTCCTTCAGACTGATGTATCAAGCTTAAAAACACAAGATTGAAATCTTTTAGCATATCAGGAAAAGGGCAGAAGGGGGAGTAGCATACAGATGGTCGGACAGATACACATCTTTCTTTTGGTCCTTCATGTATATCCTTCTATGCCAAGTACATACTTTCAGAACAAATGGTATTTCAGCCTTCAGTCTTTATATCCAGTATGTAGTTCATCAGTAACTGCCTTTCACTTTAAGGGAGAGTAAACAAATGAGCAGCCACAGAGGAGAATCATGAATTTTGATTCATTGAAGATAGTGGTCATTTTAAGATAAGTAATTTTGTGGGATCAAGTATCTTCAGTTGCTCTGTGCATCTTAATGTTCTGAGACTGTGAAACACAAGAAGGCATATGGAGCATTGCATCTTTTATGTTGAATTACCTATCTGGATGGTGACAAAGCAATTACTACAGATTTTTATTCTTCATTGGGAAACCATAAAGTGGGTTTTTTTTAAGACAACCATTAAATACTTAATAAGGACAACATATATTATGTGCCATAATACTAAGAATATAGAAACAGCAAAATAAACTAGAGAAGAAATAGAAAATGAAATTTTTTTTTTTAAATATTCAGTTAAAGTCTAAAATTATATTTCTAGACAATGCTTCTTCATGTGTTATTAAAGTGTTTAAAACATCTCAAAATATCATGTCATCCTTCCTTCAATACTGCACCAGCTCTTATACTGAATTTTCTCTGGCCATCTATATTTCACTGTTTATGTCTCTCAGGGGTGCTGCCTCAAGGTTAAAGTAGTGCAAATACATACTCGCTTCACTGCCAGTTTTGCTCTTCCAAGCAGTTTCAAAGTAAGCTCCAATTCTATTTACAATTTGTCTCTTGTAGGAAGGATGTCATTTTTTTTTACAGTACTAGGATGTAGAATAGATACGTGCTATCATGCTTCTGAGTGATTTGAGGAAAGGAAGCAACTGATTTATAAACCACACTTGGGCATATATTTCATATCAACATGAAAGTCATAAAAACAATAAAGGAAAAATATTGGGAAATTACAAGGTGTCCCATATTTTGGATGCTACCCTTCAAAAATGCTGGAAATTCAGCACTCTTTTCACAAAGAATTAGGTGTTTTCCATGAAATTAATTTGTGTTAGCATTAAGAATTGCTTACCTGTGTTATTCAATAGTCATTCAGAGTGGGTACTGTCCTGCTTATTTTGGGACAGTGGGGTGCTTGGTTGATTTGGATTATATTTTACACATTTTTTCTCAGAGTATTGTTAATTTATTTTAAGTGTTTATCACTCCAAAGATTAAAATAAATAAACAGCTATAAGCATAGAGTGGTCAGACTTTCTCCTTGGTTTTTAACTCCCTTCTACCAATACAGATTCTTTTAGTCATTTTGTTCTTGAATGACCTCTCTGTCTTATCACAGGAGACAACACAAATGGGCTTTCCTTTTAAATGCAAAACTCACAGAAATTATGTGAATGTGGCCCAACTATTCATTTAGTCTAACAGGTAGGAAAATCTTTATTCTCTAAGATAATAAAAGCTTTCTTTTGTCTTCTCTGTCAGACAATGAAATGACTCTAGAAAAATCAGTATCAGTAAGGAAGTTCATGGGATGTAGAGCTCAGTGTTACTTTTCTACTGTTTCCTTTTCACAGTGCAGCCTTATGCTGCTTTAACTCTTATGGACAGAATTTACTCCAAATCATAGTACCTGCAAAGATAATAAAGGATAACAAAAAGGACTTTAGGGTCTTGGTAGACAGCAAGCTCAACATGAGGCAGCAGCATGCCCTAGCAGCAAAAAAGACCTACAGCACCCTAAGCTGCATTAAGAGGAGAATACCCAGCAGAGTGCTATGTGAAAAAAAGCCTGAATATTTATTTTATGCGGGGAAAGAGGAAGGCTGTCAATAGTACAAAACTGTGAATTTTACCACCAATGTGTTTTCTCAAAAAGCTTACTCAAAGTAAAGATCTCTTGTCATGTAAAGGATGCATCCCATGTACCATGTGACACCTGGTACTCTGTTTTGCTTCTTTTATATGCTGCAACTTCTATAGTAGTTTTTGACATTTTAGTTCAACAGTTAAATGGTAAGTCACATTTACATGGCAATTCTCATACTTGTCCTTTACCAACTGAACAATAACAGAATCATTATGATAAAAAATGCAGTCATATCTGCTGTTAGCATATAACAGACAATAAAAAAAGTTCAGAGTATTAGAGTTCATTGATTTTTTTATTTAACTAGATCATCTTGGATATAACTAGAAGAGAAATTTTGAATAGGTAGAAGGTACAATAATTGGAATTTGTATAGCTATTTTTCAAAACTATTATTTATTTTTCATCAATACAATATTACATAAAAATAACAGGATCTGGTAAGAGACAGAAAAGCTTTACAGTAAGATAAAAGATTCAAATGGCAATACCATCTTCCCCTGTTTCTCGGCACTGGGCTTTGCAAATAGGAAGCATGACAGAGGCAAAGGGGCCCCGAAGTCTGTAGTCAATACTGAGCTCAAAAGCCACACCCTTCATGAAATGTTAAGATGTTAACAATGAAGAGTTCCTACCTCAAATCTGTTTTAGATCTTACATTAAATTCAACCCAAAACTCCAAGGACCAAACTGGGACAACCCTTCAATCCCTAATGGTAGCCATTTCTGGGCATCTGGCTAATCACAATGATAGCACAGAAAAGCTCCTGCATGTTTAATTAAGTATAAAACTCTCAGTACTTTACAAACATAGTTTTCTGGAAAGAAAAAGAAACAGAGTAAGCAGTGACAGCCATTGAAATTAAGGGTCAAATATGGCATAAAATAATCTGGCCATTATAAAACATCCGGACAGTGAAGGTAGCTGAAAGATTGTTATGAATCAAGGCATACAACTGGAGATATATCTGTGATAAACACTGAAAAAAACTACATTTTCCATTTTAGAAATGCCAGTATACATTCTTTTTCTTGTCTGTGTTGCCAGTTTACAAAGCTAATTTTATGAACTCGCTCCGTTTTGGTCTCGTTTCACAGTTAAATCAGAATCCAGTCACAGTGACAATCTTACAATACAATTTTAGAAAAAAACATTTTTGCTAAGAATATTAAGTAAATGCTTAGCTTGAAAAAATATTAGAAATTGTCGTTCTTTCTGAAGAAGCTGTCTATTGGGAAATGGTTTTAAGGAATACATTCAAGAACTTGGAGACTGACTTGTGCCTCCCAAAATGTACATATGGAATGATTTCATGCACAAATACCAGATTTGTATGCACAGATGCAGCTGTGTGCATGTCTGCAAGCTCAGATCTTCTGTTTTTGAAAAATCAGCACTGTTGAGCACCTGATTGAACCTTTCCTATTTCTGCTATGCAGTATTTCATTTCAGAATGAACAGGCATAGAGATAACATAACCACCTCTTTGCTCAGTTACATTTCTTTCTTAGAAATAGAGATCATTTCATGGGTGCAATGTCTATTTTGCCTACTTGAATAACTGGTACCATGATCTAACCCCTTATTCAGAGAAAGTGTGGAAAGGAATATGATTTCTGGAATCAGCTATCAGCAACTCATGGCCCAGGGGACTCAAAAGAGTCTGAAAAGACTATCCACAAGCAATCATTTTTTACCAGTATAAGAATATTGTTTCCAATTCACATCATTGCATATCCCAGTGCTCCTTGACCTCTCTCTTCCTTGTCAGCTCATCTGATCATTATGATTCAGAGGGTAAAGAGACTTGGCTTGTCCATCCTTTTATAGATGGGAGAAAGAATGACTACATGACATGTACTGACTGCTGTGTGACAGGGCCTGGTGTTGAGATTGTCCATACACAGTTGGATAAAGAAGTTTGTTAATCTCGCATATACCTTTGTGCAGATGATCAAGACAAATCAGGAGCTGAGTCCACTTTATTTCACTTCGTAGAAAAGGAAATTTATTAGATATCCCAGCTTGAAATATGTGTATTTTTTTCTATTATATACTGTTCCACAGTTTTCCCTTTTTGCTTTACCCTTGCACTTCCTTTATTTTTCAGTCTCCTAAACACTACCATAACACCAAGTACACTACAAATGTTCATACATACATGATCAGCAATCATCTTTCTAAGCTAAAAAAAGATAATGCTACTAAACAAATATAGGAAGTTATAACAGTTTCAGGCAAGTAAAGACATGGGGCATTAAGTAAACTAGATGGACGGGGATTGAACGTTGCAGCTGAATGAGCAGGATAAATGATAACAAGCTTTAGTGATAGCAGGACTAAACAACAGGCTTCACCAAGGAAAAAACCCTCTGAACATTGTATGTCAGCAGTGCACGAAGCCACAGAACAGATTATCCAGGAGTGTAACAAAGATGAAATTAGCATTAGTATCTCCAGAGCTTGCAAACATAATAAAAAAAAATTAAATAAAAATCACACATAAGGTATTTCTGCCTGCATATAAGCAAGCAATGTTAAACCACCCCTTTCTTAATTTAGAAAATAAGATTTATTTGTAAAAGCTGTGTGGATTAAATATAGATAGAATCCATAACCATGGAAGTGGAAAGACTACTATGCATATTACATTTAAAATTAAAAAGAATCTCGTTAATCAGATGCTGAGAAAAAACATCAAAGCTTCTGTCTACAAGAAATAAATGTACAGCAATAACTACACAGCATACCACATGCATCCAAACCATTTGAATTGTATGGAATAGTATTTAGTGGTCAACCCATCCTTCTTTGTATGAAGGTATTTTTTAATAATAGACCCTGTTGATTCTCAACATAATGGCATTTCAAATAAACTAACTCAAAATAAAATGACAACAATTTTAACCAGGACAGTCTTCTAATGCCAGTTTTGTGGCCCATGTTAAACCATTGTCTCTCTAAAAAAGAATTTAAAAGGCAAAACCTATGATGAATTCATCTTTTCACTGATGAATTTGAAGACTGTAGGGCAGTTTAGAGGCATTCAGTACTTCAGCTTCACTAGCAAAGTGCAAGTTGATTAAAACTTGATGGTTATACATAGATAAACCATAATTCTTGGAGATATGCATAGTACCCCAGAGCACACCTCAGACTTACTAGTAGAACAATGTACAAACCCCCCAGAATGCCAGCATTGGAGTTCTGTGTACTAATCAAGTGAAGAATTATGCTTTCCAGAGCTGTTAATCCAGTGCCTTTTAACGGAACAGTCAGCTCTAGTTTTGTAGTGTGAAACAGCTACCTTCACAAAATATATCATTTACTTTCAGGAAAAAAAATATTAATAAATGTAACTCTCCATTTATATTATTATTATCATAGGCCTTCAATGACAATAAATTAAGATTATATGCAGAAACTTGACTCTGGGTCTGATTAAAAAAAAAATAAATTAACAAGAATCAGATAAAATTTTGAATTTCTCTATCTTTTAAAACCTAATTTCTTAGGTATGAAGTGACATTTAATGTTTTGTTTTTCACTTAGCTCATTAATGTTAATAGGTAAAGAGTATTTCAAAATAAAAGAATGATTGACACTGGAAAATGCTTTTTGCTTAGTCATTCTCTTTATTTGCTAGACTATCTCAATGTGATATGCTCAAATCTCTTCAGCCTTTTCAGCTGACATGAGATCATGTTTGTAAATGCTTTCCCATTTCAACCTTGTAAATACAAATCAGAGAAGGTACAAAAACCATGTGGAAGTATAATAACACTCTCACGTCACTAAATGACAGGAGGATTAGAGCTCTTGGAACATCAACTATTTTTCTCCAACCCAGTAGGACTTTTTTTTAAAGGATCTTCTAAAACATCCATTTTTATAACTTTTCTGATTGAATTTCAAGTCTTTTTTTTTTTTTTTCCCCACAAAGGCCTTAACAAAGCAGAGTATTTTCTAAGACACATAAGAGAACCAAGGACTAGACACTGAGCTATCTGTTTGGCCCTGCAGAGTCTGTACATTAGTTTTCCAGAAAACATGTTTCGTAAGAGGTTTTATCTTAGCACATAACATACATAGGCTTTGTGCTAAATTTCATCTTATTTGAAAACATGGTTCAGAAGTTTCTAGTAATATAGCCTCTCTACATCAAACCAAAGAGTTATAGTTATCATTACTTGTAGCCCCCTGGTTTTGTCTAAAAGTAAAATTTGCAAATGATTACAGGAAGGTCACAGCTGAAGGCATATCCACAGCTGCCAAAAAAAGAAAAAAAAATTAAAAAAAAGAAAAAAGAAAGTGAAGCAGATCGAAGTTAAGTGGAGTAAGCAAGTCACAGTCACAGTGAGTCTTACAGTTTCAGGCTAAAAATAAGTATTAATATTAAGATGGGTATTGATGGAGACTTGCAGGCAATTTCATTACTCTTCCCAGCAAAGTGGAGATTAGAACAATTCAAAGAAAGGAAAGATATAGTCTCAAAATAAGGTTTACAGTTACTGCTGGTTTCCTTTCATAGGTCAAAGAAATCATTAGATGTGAAAATATTATGCTGAAAAGTGACAGAGTTCAAGTGTAATGGAAAAGGAAACGTAATCTCCCAAATGCCTTGCAACACAGGTTCTGAAAATTCTTAATGTTGCTTAGATGCTTCACCACTGGCTTTCATTTCCAGTACTACAAAAATAAATATCTAGAAATGCCCTTCATATCTTTAAGTTACATAATGGTATTAATAAACTCACTGTAGTTTCATTTAGACAGCTACAAAAGCACTAAAAGGAAATAACTTGTTACTGGAGAAAACAAAGTCATAGGGTTTTTAAGAATTTTTCACAAAAGTTATTCATTAAAACAGATCTATATGTCTAGTTTTAAAAATACACGAGTTTGAATCTGAATACAAAATTCATATAAACAAGCAAGCAATTGTGCACAACTATCACAATCTAAAGGGTTACTCAGTCTGCAGAAATATAGAAATGACCATGAATTCATAAAATTCTGTAATACAGAAGGACACAGAAGATTTATCCTCTAAATTTCTCTACTTTATTACAAATTACCACAAATACTGCACAAATCACCAGTAGCAAGTATAGCACAAAATCATCACTAGCAAAGCAAATATGAAATATATGTATCAAGCTATTACAAATTACTATCAGCAATAATATAAAATCAATCAAAGGTATGGAAACATTCAATAATAGAAATAATCCACTGTATAGCAGCAGTCAGTAATAGCAACAGCCAACTAGGTGTATATACGATTACAATTTGCTATAAACTTGCCATTAGTGAAGCAACTTATCAGCAACGTAACAGCAGATATAATAGATTATTTATATGGAGATATATAGATATACATAAGTATCAATAAAAGGTACAAGATAAATGTCACCTATATAAGACAAATCCATATCAAGTGAATTGGATTTCAGAAGGAACCAAATTGTCCCCAAGGGAGGACAAACTGATCTCAGAAGAGAATCCAGCTGTCCTAGAGCTGGGATAATAAACTGAACCAATCCCAAAAGGAAGCCCAAAGGAGGAGCAGTAAGGTAACAGACAGATCCTGCCTTCAGACCTAATCCATGTCACAGAACCTGGAGTCAGCTGAGACCCTTGGGAAGAGTTCAAGCTCTTGTAGAAAGCCCCTCAGGAGAATTCAGCCTGCTTAAGAAAAAACATTTGCAGCATGGGATGTTCTCAGAGACAGAAGCTCCATTTGGGATAAAAATTTCAGTCTTTTTTTAAACATAAGAGGGTATAGAACATACCACTTTGTGTAGCCAATAGATGATGTTAATTTTTATTTTTCACCTATTTCAGCCAACAGGCTATGATGGTTTCTGTTCTTTCACAGTAATTTTATTTTTCCAGACTGTTTTCCACCTTCTCAGATGGTTAAGTTGCTGTTTCAATTCCTCTATTTTCAACCTGTTAGTGGTATCTTGGGGTGTCTCTGGGTTCTAGGTCCCCCAGTTGTAATTCAAAGATGCCAATTGCATTTTTTAAGGATGATTCTGGTTCACGTGGGTAGTTCCTAGCCTCCAACTTCCAGGCTGGCAGGCCTTCTGACAATACTTGTCAGCAGACATTTTCTTTTCCCCAGTAATTTTCCCCTTCTAACCAGGCCACCTTTACTGCTGCTCACATCAAAAACATATTCTTTAGGGCTTAAGGTTCTCTTTGAAGCATTTTCTGCTGTCATCACTACTTACACAGCCTTACCAAGGTCTGATCACTGAAAACAATACAGAAATACTGAGAAGGGGGACAGAAGAGAAACCAGAAAATATTTTAAATTCAAGGTGCACAGATTAGGTAAAAGAAAGCCATTCACACATCAATTAAGCCTTTATTAGAGAGTTACAAGTTTTTCTTTTAATTTCAGTAAAGGCTTAACACTCAGCACTTGACTTGATACTGAATATTCATAAATTTGGAAATCCCAGCAACCCAGGCCTATCAGATAAAATCTTTGCCAGCAGGTTTGAAGAACAAAACTTTTTTCTTTCTACAGTCATCTAAGAGTGAACAGATCCACATCTGATGATTTGCAGACAGAAAAAAAGACTAAGAAAATGAGGTAACAATTGGTCTAACCATGCAGTCATTTATCCAAGCAAACTACTGCCATTTAAATCAAAAAAGCATTGCTTACCTCAGCAAGAATTTCCCACCTACATAACAATTTGCAAAACTGGTATTGAAGTCACCCCAGTAAAGTATTACTTAAGAGTAAACAGATAATAGATAAATAAATTTTAACAACATTCTGTATCTGACATTATATTAAAAGTATGACATAGAAATCCTCCCAAGGAATCAAAGTTTGCAATATTCTCCAGGTGACAGTGCACTTTATTCCTGCTGCGTTTTTTGGCAATGTCTGATTTTTGAATGGCAGTTTGCTTGTTTTGCCAATTTAATTAGAGAGCTAAGTTTGAAACAAACTTTTCTCCATTTTGCATTCTGTCTAGGATAGAATTTGATCTAGTTTTCTTGCCATGAAAAAAATCTTTTTAGGAACATGGTTGGAATAAATATTTGTATACATTTACAAGTTTATCGAAGTATTTAGCTGTTCACCTACTAGAGACTCTTATGCTACATGAAAGCCATTTCTGTTCTAACAGTTCGCTGTTTGGGTAAGGAGGAATGAAATTGTGGATTTTGGCAAAGACAGTGTTTCTTACTTGACTTCCCACAATACTAACCTAATTAAGAGCTAGCTTTAAACAAAATAAAGGTACTAACATTGAAAATGCAGAACTTTAGGAGTTTCAGGTAGTCACATTACAATACACTAGCATCAAGGGATGAAAGTATATTCTTATCCCTATCTTATTTTGGGGAGGCTCATGAAGCCTGAGGGCTGCTTCTGGCAATTGACCTGGATGCCCTTTTTCCCTTTTATCATTTCCATTGTGTTTTACAAAATGTACAACAGCCTGTGGTGGCAGAAGATCACCCACAGAGTCTAAATCCAAGTCCAGCAGTGCACAGAATACATGTATGCAAGGCATAAATCTCAAGAGGTACAAAAAGTAACTTCTTCAAAATTAAAAGTAGAAGGGCCAGATTGTGACATTGGCCTACACTGGAGGGGGTACGGAATGATATCTGCTTGTGGGAAAACAAACCGAACCTTCCTGATTTCTGTAGAAGTTCCCAGTGCTCTTTAGATGGTGTGCTTACACTATCACACCCTGGTATTTTAGCAAGCTCTTCCCTATGTGTCAAACCAAGCATAACATCAAACAAGAACGAGAATAAAGAACAGCCTGAAGTGGTGTCACGCACACAGGTGGCAAAAGATCTCTTTTCGCCTTCTTCATTCCTGTGGGTATTCATCAGGGCCAGGGACAATCTGTTGTTTCTCAGGTTCAGCTACACAGTTTTAAAAAAAGTTACCTACTTAGAAATAAACCATAGCAAACTAAGTCACCATGAACTTTTTACATCTGTTCAATAAATAATAATGAAGTGCAGGCGCATGGAATCCCCTTATTTTGCCAAGTCATTAGTTACATTGGCAAAATTGATTTCAGGAAAAGGCAATCACATTGCACTGAAAATGATGTTTACTCACTAGCTCTGTTACATTGTTTTGTTATTACAAACCTTTTGTTATTCCAAGCCTCAGATTCTGATGCTGGAACTAGACAAGTGAGATGGATGAGTGTATGTTGTTTCCTGCGAAAAATATGGTCTGGCTTTCCATGAAAGCATTGAGAGGGAAATAAGGCAAATATATAACAACATGGAACTTCACATTAACCAATTCAGAAGGCTTAAAATTAGGGTAGTAAAAATGTAGGCACCCTAGACAACTGTGCTTTGCTGGTGAAAGTACTTGACGTAACTAATGGTGCTTCCCACCTCAGAAAGTAGAGTTGTTTGTGGTAAAAGAAAAAGAAATGCATTTTTACTCAGAATTAAATAAGAAAAAAAGCTGATAAAGAACAAACAAATAAGAAAGCACATACAAAGTAAAGTGCAGAACAAGGAAACCATGCTGTTAGTTGTAGCTGCTATCACTTTATTCAGAAAAACAGTAGGCAGTATCTTCTGGAAGACATATCCAAAGAGCAGAGGAGCTCATAAAAACTGGCAGGTCTTTAAAGATGATATCCTCCAAGTAGAATAGTTCATTCCAATACTTAAGAACACAAGCAGAGATATCAGAAGACCCATCTTAGCTAAGTGTGAAACTCAAGGCAGAGATCCAGTGAAAAAAAGCACTGTATATGAGGTAGAATCAAAGACAAACTATGGTGTTAGGAAGTCCAAAGCTCAATGAGCATTGAGAGCTGCTATGGGACATTAAGGGCAACAAGATTTGCTACTGCTACAATCAAAGCAAAATGGTAAATAAGGAAAATGCAGGAATATTTGTGGGCCTTTGTTGCATTAATAAACCTTAATGGCCATGGTCAGCTTCACCAGGGGTCTCTATCCACCCCACTCCTTTGGTGACTGCTCCAGGAGCTGTATTTCAGCTCAGGTCTAGACCTTTAACCCTTGTCTGAGCTGCATCATATGTATCCCTGTTTCAACCTTTGTCTGTGGTCCTGTTATCTGGCTGAATATCTACATTGTAGATAGCTTGTCTCCTGGATAAGCTTCTCTGAGTCCTGTCACTTGTTCCATCTCCTGCTGCTAGGTGGACCCTGGACCTCGTTTTCTACCTCACCTGCTTTAGAGACAGACTTAGGCTGGTCTACCTGCTAGTACCTAGGAGTGGTTACCAAGAATATCAAGCCAGGTCCTTCAGTAGCACGTGTTGAAGCACAAAACACATGAGCAACCTGGTCTGACCTTGAAGCTAACTCCCTTCTTAGCAAGGGACTGAATTTAAGACTTCCTGTGGCCCCTTCGAAGCTGAATTACCCTATGATCCTAAAATTCTACCTAGTTCTAAAATTAGGGTTCTCACTTGAAGCACACCTGTTCATGCTGTTACAAGGCAAACCGTGCAGTGGAAGTTCATGTATTAAATAATATATTAGTCTTAGAAATCCCTTTCACAGTGTACATATGTAGAATCAAAAAGCTTACATTCCACATTAAGGAAAAAATTAACAAATTAATCTCATTTAAAAGAAGAAGAGACTGCCAAAAATTAACAATGGTACTGAACACTGGATTGCACAGCCTCCAGAAACAGAGAGGCGGCTGGACTCAACACTTGGACAAATTTGCTCATTATTAAAAAAAATTCTAGTAATAAAAATAGTAGGCACTATGAGTAGTCATTTTAGGTCATCTGTAAATCAGTTATAACTGAATGGATCATAACTGCCTTTGTATTACATAAAAAAAAATCAATAAAGAGAATAGTGAAAAAATGGAAAAGGAAAAAAACTCCAAGTCTACCAGAAGAACAGCTACTCCCTTTACTAGAATGCAAGAAATACAGACTTAGTTACACCATAGTTCTTTAACTCTTGCAAATTTCCAAAAAAAGCAGAGCTATACCGTTCCATAAGTAATTCTCCACTTCATTTTGCCCTGAAGTTTGCTCTTACTGCTGTAGTCTTCACCACCCCCACACCTAGGCTCCTCCTTTCTTTCTGGGTTGCTGTCATGAGCACATGTGCCCTCCTAGCTGCTTGTTCTGCCCCATTATCCCAATTTATTGGCTGTTATCCCACACATAGTATGCTAGCATACTTTGCAGATGTTTCTCATTTGGGAACCAGTCTCATACCTATCACTGTCTTCCAAAGAAGTTGCACCTTCAAAGTAACTAAAATCAACTCTCTTTTCTTGCAAATCCAAATATGCTGAATCTTGGAAACGTCCAAAGCAAATCTCCGATGCTGTATATAATCTGCTAGACACACTGTCTTTTTTTCAAATGCCTTCCAAAATGTTTGGGTTTTTTGGGTTTTGTTTATTTGACTTCTTAGGTGTCTGGCTTAACATTGACAATTGAGACAAATTTTCATTAGAACCAGATCTGAGAAAACTCCAAAAGCCGTAAATAAAGTCTAGGCAAAATATTCTTTAATGAACATTATCACTTAACATTATTTTGACATAGGTTCTTACTAACACAGAATTAAACAGGCAGAAGAGAAAAACTACTTATATGACAGGAATTACTGTATTAGTAATGCCATATTCCCAGTTTTAAGTCCCAGAAAAAGCACTTACCTTTTTTCCCTCAATATACATAATGTATATTTAGATAAAATATATATTATATTGATGTACTTTCAGAATTAAAATGTGTCATCCACCTGAGGAAATTAATTCTAAGGAATTTATCAATCAGATTGAAAGGCCACATGAGAAGCCAGCCACAGCAGAACTGATACATTATTTAGGGCTATTATCTTTAGGTAACAGTAATGAACATGGATTAACATTTAGAGTTTGATTTTTAACAAAAAGAATATTGGATGCAAATGAACTATTCAAGGAATAGTTTCATATCAGAGAAATCCATAGGAAAAGCAGAACTTAAATTTCATAAGATAGCTTACACTGTGTGTGTCAGGGGCTAAGAAGTTAAAATCAGAAGAATAAAGTACTGTGACTCATAGACCTCTTCCTTTGAAACCCATGTTTGACTCATTCAGTTCCCTTTCTTCCACAGAGATGATAATAGTCCCATACTATGCAAGCATATGAGACTAATAATAGCATCCATCGTCATAACCATGCTATTAAGGCAGATGATGACAGCAGTAGGAAGAGAACAGCATTGTAGAAAATCACGCAAGCCTAGAAGAAAAAAAAAAAAGAGAGGGATTCATTGCAAATCCTGTGCACTGACTTCTCCTAGAGTCTCAGTAAGGAAAGGATCAAAGCCAAGATCTTGGAATCAGTTCTGATATCAGCAGAAAGGGCAAAAGAGTGTGCTACAGGATGAGAAACAAGGTGCTACAGAAGCTCCATCAACGGGGGAACAAGCTTCAAGGAATAGCAAGAAACAAAAAAGCCATAGGAAGAAATTAAAGTCTTCTATCTATAGTATGATAGCTAGAGAGTTTGACAAAGTGTTGGAAGAATAAGTGTTTTCCCTAAAGCAGAAATGTCAGCATATCCTCACTAGACCTAGCTGTCTGCCAAGAGCTTCAACAGTTCCAAGAAGGTGCACAACAGTATCCAGTCTATCATTTTTAATAGAAGTGATTTTGAATTACTGAGGCCCAATATTATAATATGAAGGTCAAAAGATTCAAAAGAAAAGAACAACACACACTGCTGCAGGTAAGGTAAGAGGTCTGAAAAGAAAAAACAGGAGTTACGAGGGAAAGAAATAGCACTGTATTGACTGATATTATTTTTATGTAGGAACATGAATCAGTAAAGAAAGAGCAAGTTAAAATTGACAAATTCTCAATGGCAAAAGTAGTCTCTAAGGTAGCAGATAGAAGAAAGATATATTTGTTGTGAAATAAGTTCACAGTCTAAATGTTAACACAGTATTATGTCAAAAGTCAAACACCTGCTTCTCAGCATGCCTTCCCTAGAAGCTGAAAAGGGGAGTCCCTCAGAAAACTGGCCATCTAGGGTTGAGCTGTAGCCAAGCCAGACACAAGCTGTTAAGCAGCAGAGGGAAAGAAAAAAAGAAAAATAATAATTAAAAAAAAAAAAGCAAGCTGTTTCACTTCAAAAGTTTCAGTGATGCATCTGAAAAGAAATTGACACAGAATAAATTAAAAAAATACAGATAAATGATTTTAAATGATGAATACTAGAGAAAAACAGTGTACAAGTTATATGAGTTAACAGTAATGACTACAGATAAATAATCTACTCCAGATATTAATAAAAGACTAAATATTCATGTACACAAATGATTAATCCTTAAAGCCATGTTATGACCTGCTTAATTATGATTGATTAATCAATGATAAATAACTAGTGATTAATCAATGGATCTCTACAGAATTGAGAAAAAACAGGTTCCTACCTGAAAATAAAAAGATACATAAGCAAACAGTCCAGAAACAATTAAATATAGGGAGACACTATTTGACAAGAAATAAAATTCGGTCCCAATGCACAAGACCACTATGAAGACTGACATCTTTCCAGAGAGCTGTATTGTCCAGAGGACACATTAGAGAAACTGCTGGAAAGTCAGGCAGGGCTGAGATTGCCCATAATTATACCAATGAGTGGATAAGACCAGGAGAGGGGTGACACATCAACCAAAGCTTAATGCAGGTAAACCCTGAAATTCAAACATCACTCAAACAGCTGTCAACAGTATACTTGATGATACAGTACAGTAGTGAGAGGATGAATCATTTCTTGAAAAAGGCACAAAATGATCAATGTCCAGAATAATTTCTATTAAAAAAAAAAGGCAAAGCACAAAAACAAACAGCAAACAAACAAACAACAGAAAGAAGAGTATTTGGTTTATGCCATAAAATTCACCAGAGCAGCAAAACAGCTTCAGATATTCAAAACAGGTGCAGGTGCACAATTGAATGGCTTTCCTTCAAGATGCTACAGATAGACCTTGGCAACAACTCTGATGTAGTAGGCCAGGCGTCAGATAAGGCCAGCTGTGCACACGCAAGTAGCCACAAGATACACGGGAGAAAGGCAGAATGCAAACACCATCACTGCAAGGAAAACGTTGAGTATCCAAAAGGTACAGAAGTTGACTAAAATTGTCATTACTCTGGAGGAAACACACAATCATTAGGGTGCTATACCAAACAAATTTGCAGATGTGATGAAGACATGGAGTACCTTAGGGATCACTGTGGAATAAACAGCAGCCACCTTACGTTGCACCACATCCTTTTAACCAAAAAGACCAAAGAATAAATATTTTCTATGTGAAGTACAAATCAGGAGAAGAGCAGAAAGCAAAAGAATCATCTCAGTGATAGATACAGCAAAGAAAAATACAGGAAAGAAACATAATTTGGATATGACCAAATGTCTTAATAATGCAGTATTGTAGGAATAGTACAGCCACCCCTAAAGACTGGGTGATACAAAACATGAAGCAAGATAGAAGGAAAAACAATCAATAGATTTTCCAGTGTATTCACAATTTGTCAAATAATTTTGGAGAGAATAAAAATACCAAGTGACATGAATTTGTACTGTAAGTCTTGACCTTTGCCACGACATCAATAGTCAATTAATGAAAATGCCTACAACTTCAGCAGTTTGTGTATCCTGGGGTTTGGTAAATCTCATTCTCTCTCCATGCATGTCCTCCTTACTTGTTGTTACTGTTATCCTGCATGTTGTATAAAAAGTATGCACTGAATGCAGAATTAATACTTTCACCTGTGCGCTGCTGTATCATTGACTTCAAAATAGCTAGTATACTTTGCAGTTAAATAAAGGAAATCCCAGAGTAAGTTAGTTTCATTAGGATCCTCCTATGGGAAAGACTATTACAATCTTGTCTTCCAAATTTCTAGAAGCTTCATGTACTATAAATATCAGGAAATTTGCAGAATTGGAATTCAGATGTTACAGAATTACTTTTCAGAGTTTTCATCTATATAATATTTTAAATGTAACCCCAATTCTTCCTAGATTTAAGAAAAATAAATTAATATGACAGACTTAAAAAATATTTTCCTGCTCATAAAGTCCCATTAAACAATAATTTCCAATGTATATCACAGTAGTAGCACCTACAAAAAGAAATATATGTTACATAACAGATTTAGAATACTTTCAGAGGCTACAGAGATTAGCATATGCTTTCACTACTGAGCAAATCAATCATTGAGGGTAGGCTTAAAAATATATGTTTGTGAATAAAGACTGATAAAACAGTGGTTGTTCAGTCCAGAAAAGAGAAGATCTCAAGAACTCCTCATTTTCAGATAAAGGAATGGCACTATAGCCAGGCTCATAATCAATCATTTTCCAGGAAACTGCGTAAGATCAACGAGAAATAATTTTCATTTACAGCAAAGAGGTGTGTTAGACATTGGGAGGAATATTTTCTAACAATAAATACTGAAATATCAGAACAGGTTCCTAACTTAGAAAAAAACCTCCAGGGAAAAGTTAGATACACTTCATTTTTTGTCAATGAATAGACTAAGATAATAAAACTAATTTTGAGTCCTAAATGATAGTTCCCAGGAGCAATTTAGGGGTGCTTATATTTTCTTTCCATTTAATAGGTAATATTATATTAAGCCATTCTTTTCATACATTTAGGTGCTTGTGTTTACTATTGATGGATGTCTCACTTTTTTAGCTATATACTGAAATGGAGATTATAGTTGAGCTAAAAATACATATGTTGGATCTTTTCAGAGGTTTTTTTTAATGATCAAATCATTAACAAGTGAGTAAAGCTCCTTTTAGCTTTCTGATAGTTCTTTCTGAATAGCTCTTGCATTTCTGAACAAAGTTTTAAATTAATTGACTATTTATGACCTTTTGCCTTCTAACACAATATTCATGACTTAAATATATTTTTCACACAACCGTAATGCACACCTCCAGTTTTTGTTTGACTTCTTGACAGTTCATCAGTTGTCTGCTGGAACAGAGAGTAAAGCTGATTTCATTGCCAGTTGAACCTTAATCTGCTACTATAAGTTTTGGTAAGCTGTGTAATAGTCTGTGTATAGATGATATCTATTCATCACTGAGTGCTTCTCATCTTCAGTACTCAATCATTTACTCCAAGTTTGAGTTTATTTTAATGATACAAATCCATACCTCCTCATAAAGTCTTAATATTGTTGATCGTTGTTGTTAGCGTGCCATTGTGCTTTGCAGTGACTGACAATGGAAGAAAACTTAACTAGGCAATATTGTCTTCTACTTTTATTTTTTTTCCCATATGTATAATTAGTAGAGACAGAACAACCTCACTTGTATGAAAATTCTAGATAGGAGGGTGTATCCACAAAATAAAATAACTTCTTAGAATATCATGAGTAAAACCCTGCCTCCAGAGGAAAACAGATAGCAAAGAAATCTTTGTGCAGAGAAGGATGACACAAAAGCAACCAACTCAGTGAGAACAGCTGTTATCCAAAGTGAACAGGGGAGTCAATACACAGTCTGTATCCTAAAGAAGGAAAATATTAAAAGAAACAAAAATGTCTGCAGAGGCATGGCTATTTTTCAAGACTCTGAAAGAACAGAAATGGATTAATATCAGGTTTACTACAAATCATACTTATTTTTTTATTCTTGCCTATATAGCAGGTTCTATGGAATATGATGAACATGCAGCTGAGTGAAAGATTATCTCATCTGTTTATTATGTTGAAAGTCAAAGTTAGTGTTCTATGAATGCATATGATTCTTCCCAATAGACTGCATAGCATACCTAAAGCAAGTATAACCAGTAGACATGCAACACAAAAAAACCCATGTCAGGTAATACCTAAAATTATGGCAACTTCAAACAATATGTTACAAAATAGCAAATCCTTAAAGATTTAAGCCTAATGAAATCAAAGATACATAGGCTCAAAACTGCTGTTCAGGTTCTGTCAGCCATAGTATTAACTTTGTTGGATGTTTTACATGTTGAATAGATTCTACTCATAAATGTCTCCACAGGTACATTTGTTCACAAGAAAGTGTGTTAGTAATTTCAAAGCTTTGAGCAAAGGTCCCCCACTGTGACACTTCTGTGATCAGGATGTCAGTGTATTTTGGGATTTCAGCTACCATGGCAGCTAAAATCCCAGGCAGAAGTTAAGATTTACTGGTTTTTAATAACTCTAAAAGAAAATTAAAAACCAAGAAAGAGAGAGGGGAAAAAAAATAAAAAGAGGGAGAAACAAAGAAGAGGGAGAAAATATAATAGAGAAAAAAGAAAAAAAGGAGCAACTAGCTCTCTGAATCCAGTAGTAAATTATTCCTTAAATTAGTAGCCACTTTTCAGCAGTATATACTGAAGTCCTTTACGACAAGAATCTTTTATTTTTAATCCAGATTACCTGGGTATCCCACCATAAATAGGAATTGACATTCAATTAATAATAGGTGTAAGCAAACATAGCACTGTAAAACAGTTATCACAATACTTGATTTGTCTGATTCATTCTTGCTGTTTTCTAGTCAGTTTGGAATGATGAATACTTTCTTTACCTTATGCTCTATTTGAAGCTATGCTCCTCATTTTCTCTCTTTTAATGAATTGGCAAAAGATGAGAATTCATGTTTGGGACAATTAAATTATCAAAACAAACAAAAAAATTCAATCATGATTTTTAACTATAGATGAATACATTATTCCTCTTTATTCTTATTTCCTCCTGTGACTCCTTGCCAGCCCTTCTTGCACAGTGACAGCACCTTCTTTACATGATTGAAATACAATACAATGAGTTATAAACTTTTTACTTAGTGGCATCTCTAGTTACATAAATATTAAATTATTAAAAATAGGAACTCCTATTTCAGACTTAGTATTTCACCTATTTTGAGTTTTATGTTTTAAGAAATTGAACACATAAAAAACTGGTGATGTATGATCTTCTGGTCTTTTGTGTTGATTTCACTGAACTTACAAATTCTCTCTCAAAAATGATATTTTTGATTCAAGTGGCCCAGTAATCTGAAAATTGTGTAGTTTTACAAATAACTTTACTCCCTGCCTATGTGTAATTTCACAGGGCAGGCTTCGTACAAATTGGGTCACTGCAAAATCATTTTCCAAATTCTTCAAGTCAGCCTAACTAATGATTATAGTCTTGATCTTTTGCTGAGCTTCATGCAATGAATTCTCTGCATATAGCAGAGTATATGGTGGTATTAGCACTAGGTTTGGCATTGTATATGTTGTTCAACTCATTGGGTGCTATTTCCAATTAAATTCACTATATTGAAATTAAGATAGCATTTAGGGAGGGGGTCATGGTTTTCTGTGCTTCAGAAACTAAGTGGGAAATTGTGAAAAGTATGAAAGGAAAACAGATGAATTGAAGGTGATGTGAGCAGCAACAGTACTCACAATCTCCTTCAGTTTTTTGCTTGGTGTTTCTACAGGCTGTTTGAACTCCCACAAAATCCCCCTTTGACTTTAATTTTTCTGCTAGATTTCCCTGACCATGACATTTTTTATCTCTTCAGTTCAGTCTCCAGCTTTTGAAATAGAATGCTGGACATCTAGTATCAGTTTTAAAGGAAACAATGGAAAATGATTACTTTCTTCCCAAGACAACCTCAGTGACACCTTTTTAAAAAAAGAGCAGAGTCGCAATTTCTCTGCCTAATGTCAGGGTGGCTTTGGTTCCACTGCATACTGTTTATGGAAGAGGAAACGTTGTGACTGTCTCAACACAGCTGCCAGCTTTGTAGGAGAGGTTGCAAGGACTGGCTTGTTGTAAAGTTGGAGAAAAGCACCACCTAGATATAAGAAGTCTAGGGGACATTTCCCCTACAATTTATTGAAAGGGAATCCTTCAGGATTATCCTTAATTCTTTTGCTGTAGTTTTAAAACTTTGAAGCCCCCTTTTAAATGTATGAGAGAGGAGCTGGAAGTCCCCTATGCATTTCCTAAGCTTCTCCATAACACAAATACACTGATAACTCTGCATAGCTAATTATGTTGTCTGAGACAAACAAACATACATATAATTAAAAAGTTATTAAATTAAAAAAAAAGGTATTTGTTGCCAACTAAAAAAAAATGTAGCAAGAATGCACTGTGTCTTTCTAAACACCACATCCATCACATTTGGTTTTCTATTGTCTGTGCTTGTAGGACAGGTAGATAGCTATAGCCTTTTGATCTGTGTTTACCTACTGCCTCTAGTTCCCTTTTTTGAAACCATAAGAGGTTAAAACTTTCATCCATGGGAAGCTTTAAACATTTGTAACTAGTGTGACTGCGCTAACATGGACCTAATTGCCCTTGCTATTCTCTAAGTGTTGTACAGGACTCTCACCTCTCCTTCAATGAGGGGCCACAAAACACATGCTGCTAATAATAGGCCCTTATTTAAGCATTTATGTATTAAACTACACATCTTACAGGAGACAAAAATACAAACAACATTATGGATAGTAGAAAGATTGGTCTCTTCAATAATTTTTTTCCTATTCTTTCTCCAAAACTAGTTTGTCTTGGGATATAATGGCCAGGGGCATGAAGGCTGGTGCACGGGAAAGAAACCAACAGAAGTTGAGTGAATGGATGGCAGGAATCTTGCTAGCATCTTAACAAGATATACAAGTATTTAATTCCAAAAGAGTTATGGTGTTATCACAAGAATTGTCAATGCTGACTTTTCATATGATGTATCTTCCAAGCAGGTAGGATGTTTCTATACACACTTCCACATACTACTTGTGCCATGTATTTCATGTGATACTGGAATTTTAACTGTGCTGAGATTATATACTAGCTTTTCAGTGATGCTCAGTAACACTATGAAAGCCATCTGTTAAAACTGTGGTAAGATTATAGGCAGTTAAACTGCTAAATGTTATTCGCCTGTCTTTTTTAGTTCTACCTTCTGTTCACTGAGACTCACTGGAGCATGTGTAGTATTCTGTAACTCACTGAAACAGGAGGTACATTATTCACACTTGTATGCTATCAGTGAAAGTATCATTTTGTCATTTTTCCTAAATAAGTCTCAGAGCAATTGAGAAGGATGCTACCTGGAGGTCGCTGTTGTTGCTTGACTCTCCCGTGATGGCCAGCTCAGAATTTAGGAACTTACATGGCATTACTCATTCCAAACATATACTTGCTCTTGTGGTATGAAGAAAGTGGTTAGCCAGAAAAGTAAAACTGATTAAGGTCAAGTCTGAATTGTTTGATATCAATCACAGTGATCTCATTGAGGTCTTTTTCATAAGGGAGTTCTTCTCCAGAAAGACTGATGTTGTATTCTTCAAACAAGACTAATATGGAATAAGACCATGTATTCATAAACTAATTTCAGATTGCTGTAGCTACCTCTCCAGATGCTGTAGATACTAGATTTGCTTCAAATAACCTGTAGATATTTTGAAAAATATTATGTACTACTTTCTGGAATTACGTCTTCAAACCCTTTTGAGACATTTTCACTTAAAAAAAAAAAAAAAGTTATACTTTCTTTCTATTTGAGCCCAGTAAAGGGACACCTACAAATATGAGTAACCAAAATGAAGAAAACAGCAAGGTCATAGGATTTTCTCATAGACTTTGCCAGTCTACTAAAAAACAAAGGCCCTAATCCTTAATATTTTAACACATCATCTCAACTTCATTGCTGTGCATCCCATTAAGTTAGTAACAGTTCTTGCAGTATATACGTGAACATTTACAGGTTTGTTGTTTATGATTGTTAGATAAAGAGAAGGAAACAAGCACCCTTGTACGCATACCTTGAGGTGACATATTCTAACAAATTCCTGAGAAGCAGTTTATGTACGAAGGGACAGGCTCCCTGATAAACCACCATACCTGTTTGCTGATGGCAAAAATAATAGGCTTTATACTTGCTTGAAAAGTACATATACGAAATCTTAAGGTAAACACTGATACTGAACAAGTTGCATACATAATGGGAGTCTGTCCATTAAACTCCATGGCAGAGGAGACAGTCTTCCTGCCTTTGTACAGTAACATTTCTATATGTAAGATGAATTCCAGCTATTTCAATGTGAAATGAAATGCTTATATATCTGATAATTTTTGGATAAGAAAGTAGTTCAGGAATGCTAGACTACTTTAATGATTAATGTTTGTGATGCCTATACATGTACCTCTCAAGGGTAAATTTTCTGCATGGTTCATTATTAATGGAAATTGCATACCTAACTCCCTGTACACCATGCAGAAAATGTGCTCCTTTACATCTATCATGGTAGAAAAAGTAGGAAAATATTTATTTTCCTATTTTAAAATTATATTCAAAGTATCTCTGATAAGAAGCTAATAAATATGCAAAACAGCTGAAGAGAAAAATAAGTAAAAGTGGAAATAGGTTCTAGCAACAATTTATTCTCAACACAATAAGGTGATTTGCAATATCTTAATGTAAATAAAAGCATTCTTTAAGGCTATATGGTTTTATACTTTCAAAACATAGAGTATATTTTCTTTGTTTTCCCAGTAGTAATTATATAAGGTTATATAATACACTTAAAATGCACTTAAAACTACTGTTAAAGAATCAAAGGAAAAAAAATCACAATCTTTTTCCTACATTATTGAAACCCATTGAGAAAGCATTTCTAGAGAAAGCAAGGTATAGAAACACAGTAGTTTATTAAACTTTGAAATGAAGGAGTTCCCCATTTTACAAATGTTGACCCTTGTTCAGACAGGTCCCATTCCAAAATACTGGTAGGCAATTCAAAGGTTTCATTTCTAAATAGTATTGCTGAAATTCAAACTAAAACTTCTTGATGCCTTATATATGACACTTCAGTCAAATAAAACATAGAATCATACAATATCTCAAGTTGGAAAGGACCCTTAAGGATCAGTATTGGTTGACAGCTGACTAAATATGAGCCAGCACTGTGCCCAGGTGGCCAAGGTGGCCATCAGCATCCTGGGTTCTACCAGAAATACTGCAGCCAACAGGACTAGGGCAGTGATTGTCTCACTGTACTCGGCACTGGTGATGCCCTACCTCAAATACTGCGTTCAGTTTTGGGCCCCTCTAAAGAGCAATGAATTGCCGGAGTGTGTCCAACAAAGGGTAACAAAGCTGGGTCTAGAGAACAAATTTTAGGAGAAGCTGCTGAGGGAACTGGGGTTATTTAGCCCGGAGAAAAGGAGGCTGAGGGAAGACCTTACTGCTTTCTACAATTCCCTGAAGGGAGGTTGTAGTGAGGTGGAGGCCGGTCTGCTCTTCCATGTAGCAAGCAATAGGACAGAAGAAAATGACCTCAAGTTGAGCCAGGGAAGATTTAAATGGATATTAGGAAAAATTACTTCACCAAAAGGGTTGTCAAGCACTGGAACAGGCTGCCCAGGGAAGCAGTTGAGTCACCAGCCCTGGAGGTATTTAAAAGATGCATTGATGATGTGCTTCAGGACATAGTTTTGGAGTGGACTTGGCAGTACTGGGTTAATGGTTGGATTTGATGATGTTAAAAGGTGATCTAGACAAAATTATTCTATGATCACTGAGTCCAACTCCCTGCTCCTTGTAGGACTACCTAAAATTAATCATATGACTAATGGTGTCATTCAGATGCTCCTTGAACTCTGACAGGCTTTGTACTGTGACCGCTTCCCTGGGGAGCTTTTAGTGAAATAAAATGTGAGGTAAGTGTCATGAGATAAAAGAATATGTCACTTAACTGATACAAACAGCAATATCTCAGAAGACCTATCACAATTTTAAGCATAGCATTAAAGATATGACCTAGGAAAAATGTTGTGGGTTTTTTTTTAATGAATATAGTATATGTATAGTATACAAAATTACACAAAATATACGATGAGAAATAAGATAAACAGTGGAGGGCAGAAAAAAAAAAATCCAGAAGAAAATAGTATTGCAGTAGAAAGAAAGAAGCCTTGAAAAGTGGGCTACTCCAGGACTAACTTGAAACAAAATATAATTATGATTTGCTTCCAGAGGACTGGATGGATGAATAATGATGTAACAAAGGCCTTCATGATGCAAGATTAGTCAGAAGAGTCCTAACAGTTACAGAAGAATGAATACAAAATAGTAAAACAGAGAATGGAATTCAGTATGAGAAGAATGTATGTGTGTCAGAAAAAAACACACCCTACATATTATATACACATACTGCCCCTTCCTCCCCTTCCTCCCCTTTCCTCCCAACACATGTACAGAAATACAGAGAGACAAGCAATTTCCATTAAGGCTAGTCACTGTCAGGTTTTCTCTTGAAACACTGATAATGTTCAGTAGCAACAAAACAATGTTAGAAAATAACAGGAGAGTAAATGAAAACAAAAATGAGGACAAACTGCCACTGTGAATCTATGGTTGCCCACATTTTGAATGCTGTCTGGTCACTGCTCCTCAAAAAGCAAACAGAAGAACTGAAAAAGACACAGAGCAAGTCATAAGGAGATTGTAGGCACAGTACATTCTCTTACCAGAGTGAGATTGAACAGAATGGGACCTTTTAGCTTGGGGGAGAAGAGGGAAGGAATGTTTGTCCAAGATGTAAGGCAATCACAAAGGAGTGATGAACAGAGTAAAGAGTTACTAACCCAACAAAATTATCCTGTAGTAGACTTCAAACAAGAACAAGAAATAGGCTTAAAACAAATGAAGAGTATAACTTTACCACACATTCAAAACTATGGATGATTTTGTCACATAATAAAGACACCTGCAGAAAACAAAATCCATTGAAAGGATGTTAACAAAATGGCTTTGATACAACTTCCACCTCAGCAAATGCCTAAAATTCTAATTCCTAGGAAATGGAGGAATGTATTATGAAAAAGATCATCATATTGTCCCTATTGCCTTCTTTCACTGGACATTCCACACTGGCCATTGTTGAAACCCAGAAACTGAGATGGATGGAACACTGGGATGACTTACTTGATTAACTGTTGTATTTCTAGATTTCTACAAGTCAAGACAGAGTTAGTGTTCGTCCATCAGCTACATTTATTCAAGCCTGGACTTTGAATTTATTTATTTTGTATTTATTAACAACTTCTGTCTTTTATGACTGTACATTTCACTAGGAGGAGAGTTTGGGCGATCACTAGCCTTTGGTAGCAGTTCTGTCTGGGTGGATCCATCGGACAGCACTGGGGCTTTCTCAGAAAGAGCAGTGGTTTTAGTCCTGAGGCAAGTACCCACCGTTCTGGTCCAGCCGTTACCCTCAGCTGCGACCCTACAGGGAGATTTAGGTGCCCTCCCTGCAGCTCACGAGCCTCTGCGATGCCGCACCGGCTGCCGCGCAGCTCCAGCGCCTTTCCGTTGCAACCCGCCGCC